>CAUYPK010078762.1:0-12876 GCA_963574355.1 Loris lydekkerianus | reverse complement strand
GCAAAATCTACAAACACATGAAAAAAAGCTCATCATCCTTAATCATCAGAGAAATGCAAATCAAAACTACTTTGAGATATCACCTAACCCCAGTAAGAGTAGCCCACATAACAAAATCCAAAAACCAGAAATGTTGGCATGGATGTGGAGGAAAGGTCACACTTCTACACTGCTGGTGGGAATGCCCACTAATACGTTCCTTCTGGAAGGATGTTTGGAGAATACTTAGAGACTAAAAATAGACCTGCCATTCAATCCTATAATTCCTTTACTAGTTTATACCCCAAAGACCAAAAGTCACAATATAACAAAGACGTCTGTACCAGCATGTTTATTGCAGCCCAATTCATAATTGCTAAGTCATGGAAGAAGCCCAAGTGCCCACCAACCCACGAATGGACTAGCAAATTGTGGTACATGTATACCATGGAATACTATGCAGCCTTAAAGAAAGATGGAGACCTTACCTCTTTCATGTTTACATGGATGGAGCTAGAACATATTCTTCTTAGCAAAGTATCTCAGGAATGGAAGAAAAGGTATCCAATGTACTCATGCCTACTATGAAGCTAAATTATAGCTTTCACATGAAGGCTATAACCCAACTATAGCACAAGACTATGGGGAAAGGGCCAAGGAAGGGGAAGGGAGGGGGAAGGTTTTGGTGGAGGGAGGGTAATAGGTGGGGCCACATCTATGGTGCATCTTAGAATGGGTATAGGTGATTGCACTAATGTACACAGCTATGATTTAACAATAAAAAAGAGAGAGACGAAAACAAACAAAAAAATAAATAAAATAAAATCAAAACAAGACCCATGCTGTTTTTTATAAAAGATAACCAAGATTTTTCCCAGTGAACAAGTTACATTTTACTGGTTTCACCTTAAGGAGACTTTCTCTATAAAATACAGGTGCTCAACATACAATTATTAAACAAGTAAATGAGAGAACTTCATTATTCTCCTTTTTATTCTCACAAAAGAAGAAAAGACAAAAGCTTTTTTCTCTTCTCTTTTCAAGCAGTGTCTGTCCCTATCTTCCTTTCTCTTCAAGGTCTTTTACTAAAGCACAGACACATGCCTTTAAGTGTGGGACCTCGGTGTTGACTTACCAATCCCCAACACAGGACTCCTGAGCACCAGCTCCCACACCTCCCTAACACACGTGCTAGGCATTTGTTCAGTTTGAAACAGGGTGACCTGAATTATCTCAAAAGGACTCAAACATTCTCATGAGGAGACAAGAGCAAGAAGGTGTGGACTCCTCAAGGGCTATCGAAGCCACAAATAAGGGCCAAATACAAAATTGTGTGCACCCCACCAGGCACAGAGGAGCACTCCTAACCCAGCAAGGGAAGAACTGAACTTGGGCCAGATTCCAGAGCTGGAACAAGCAGCAGAATGATGTGTGCTAGACCTGACAACTCATCTTACCTAGCACTGCCAAAACAAACACTACGCTGTCCCACAACCTAAGGAAAGCCAACACAGACAATTTGAAACGTTTAAGAAAGGTAGCATCTACTTTATCAAGTCCTGTTCCCAAACTGCTCTTAATGATTTTATTTCATTTCAACCAGGCCCTGATTAAGGTTCAATAGCAGTTTAATTCAACAAAAATAAATTTTCAATGACCACATACTAGTATACCAGATCATCCATCCATCCATCCATCCATCCAATGCTTACTGAGCACTAGCCACAAGCCAGACACTGTGTTGGACAGTGGGGATATAACAGGAATGAAACACAGTTGCTTGAGGAGCCTGTGGTCCAATAAGCACTGTGCCATGCACAGCTAATTCATCAGCCCATTTTACTTAGAGCTAATTTTAAATTTCTAGTCAACTTAAGTTCGAAGGAAGTTGCCTTGATTTTTCAGGTAACATCAGTTCTTGCTTGACTGAGTTCATATGCAGTACCATCTTTCCTACTTTGGACCGCCAAATATTTCCATGCTCTCCCATTTTTGTTTTAGAGAATATCACTTTAAGATTAAGTCTTTCCACAGCTACCAATTGCAACCTTCCCTGTGTTCTTCAGAATATTTCTTCATCAAATTTTCTTTCTTCTTCCTCTATCTTTAATCTTGAGTCTTTCCGACTGTACAGAAACGAGTTGTACCCCCATCCTGGCTTACTTCTCCCTTTCCTACTCTCCTCAAATATTCCTATGAGAACCTATCCCTCCCCCCCACGTCACTCCCACTAATCTGCCCATTACCTTAACGCCTCCAAAATCTGATTTCTTACCCACAGAATTATTAAAGCTTTTCTAAAACCAAAAATGAACCCCAATCCTTTAATCCAATTTCCTTTTCTGTCTTGTTGCTCTTCAATGATTTCTTTAAATCTATCAACTGACAGTATTTATTACATCCTTTAAAACATTCTCATTTTCAAGAAGCTGCACTGCATTGTTTGCATTTCAGGCTCTGATTTCTCCAATTTTGTCTTTGTTGGCTCCTTATTTTTTATTCTCACTCACTAAATGGGGACCTAAAGCGGCAGTTTTCAACTATCTTCTGCTATAACAGGTAATGTCACTAAAGAGAGAGCCTCCTTTCTTTACCTGTTTCTGGTCATCCCTTGCATCAAACTGATTGATCAACTTTAAGGACCACAACTATCCCATGTTTTTCACCAAAGTCAACCAGTAATTCATATCCCAACATTTGGGCTTGGGTTTGGGTGAAGAGCCTTGAGCCTAATCGTTTACCAGAGCTTTAACAGGCCCTTGCCTAGTTAATAATAAAATAGTATTTTAAGTTTCACATGCTACTTTCCCCAAATAGATATCTCTTTTATAACCCCTTAGAGAAGAAAATCTGTGGTTTGATGGAGAACCATCTTTTTTCTCCTCTTCCCTTTATTAGATTTTAAAGTATTCTCAAATAATACTTGCTTCTTAAAACAAGTCAAATAATATAGAATTATAAAAAGAAAAAAGTAAAATATTCTTCCTTCTCTTTTCCATATTACACTTATCTAAAGCCATCCCATTAAAAAATGAATATATGCATCTATACTTTATCAAAAACACTTTTAGGCTGGGCATGTTAGCTCACATCTGTAATCCTAGCACTCTGGAAGACTGAGGTGGGTGGATTGCTTGAGCTCATGAATTTGAGACCAGCCTGAACAAGAGTGAGACCCTGTTACTACTAAAAACAGAAAAACTAGCCACGTATAATGGCAGGTACCTGTAGACCCACTCAGAGTCATATATCCCACAGGTTTGGACAAATGTACAATGACATGTATTTGCCACTGTAGTATCATAAGGAACAGCTTCACTGCCCTATGAATCCTGTGTTACGCCTATCCATCCCTCCCTTTCCCCAGCCTCTTGCAACCACTAAGGTTTTTACTGTCTCCATAGTTTTGCCTTTCGAAGAACATCAAATAGAGCCAAAGGTCAAAACCTTTCCAGATTGGCTTCTTTTACTTAGTAATATGCATTTAAGTTTCTTCCACGTCTTTTCATGGCTTAATATTCTCTTTAGCACTGAATAATATTCTATTGTCTGTACGTATCACAGTTTATGATCCACTCAACTACTGAAGGACACTTTGGGTTCTTCCAAGTTTCGGCAATTATTAAATTGCCATCAACATCCATGTGCAGGTTTTTGTGGGCCCTAGTTTTCAACTTATTTGCATAAATACCAAGGAGCATGATTCCCAATTGTCTTGTTGACAAGAGTATGTTTAGTTTTGTTAGAAACTGACAACCTGTCCTCCAAAGTGGCTGTACTATTTTGCCTTCCTACCATTAGTGAATGCACAATCCATGCTCCACATCCTTGCTAGCATTTTGTGTTGTTAGTGTTTTGGATTTTGGTCATCTAACAGGTGTATAAAGGTATCTCATTGCTGTTTTTGTTCAAAATTCCCTCGAAAGTCTTTTGATATGCTTATTTGCCATCTATGTATCTTTGTTTAAATGTCTGTTCAGGTCTTTTGCCCATTTTGCGATCACATTGTTCATTTTCACATTGTTGAGTTTTAAGAGTTCTTTGTATATTTTGGGTAACAGCTCTTTATTAGCTATATCTTTTGCAAATATTTTCTCTCAATCTGTGGCTTGTCCTCTCATACTTTTGGCACTTTTTTCAGAGCATAAGTTTATAATTTCAATGAAGTCCAGCCTAGCAAGACTTCTATTTATAGATCATGCTTTTGGTGTTGTATCTAAAAAGTCACCACCATACCCAAGGTCACCTAAATTTTATCCTATGCTGCCTTCTAGATGTTTTATTGCTTTGCACTTTACATTTACGGTTAGGATCCATTCTGAGTTAATTCTTGAGAAATGTGTAAAGTCTCTGTCCAGAAATCTTGTTCTGCAAGTAGACATCTAGTTTTTCTAGCAAGTAGACATCTAGTTTTTCTAGCACCATTTGTTGAAAAGACTTTCCCCCCGTCGTATTGCTTTTGCTCCTTTGTCAAAGATCAGTTGACTATATATGTGGGGTGTGAGGAGGGTCTATTTCTGGGCTCCACTAATGTATTTCTCTGTTCTTTTGCCAGTACTGCACTGGGTCTATTTCTGGGCTCTCTATCCAGTTCCACTGATCTATTCTTTTGCCAATATTGCACTGTCTTGACTCCTATAGCTTCATAATAAGCCTTAAAGTTGAGAAGTGTCTTGTGACTTTTATTTTCTTTCAATTGAGTTAGCTATTTTGGTTCTTTGCCTTTGGTTCTTCATATTAATTTTAGAATCAGTTCACAGATACCCACAAGACAACTTGCTGGGATTTTGACTGGGATTGTGTTGAATCTATAGATCAAGTTGGGGAGAACTGACATCTTAAAAATATTGAGTTTTCCTATCCATGAATATAGAATATTTGTCCATTGTTTAGTTTTTCTTTGGTATCTTTCATCAGAATTTTATAGTCTTCCTCATACAGATTATGCATATATTTTGTTAACTTTATGCCTATGTATTTCATTTTGGGGGGTGCTAATATAACTGGCAATGTGCTTTCAATTTCAAATGCCACTTGTTCACTGCTAGTACATAGCAATATGACTGACTTTGTATAGTAATCTTCTATTCTGCAACTTTGTTATAACCACTTCACAGGTAGTGCATATACCTAGTAATAACAAACTATTCCTTGTCCTCCTATCCCCTGTATATCACTGCTTTCATTTTCTTTATACATAAGATTAAATAAGGACATATGTATATATATCTCAATCAAATACATTGTTATTATTATTTTGAGCAAACTGTTACCTGTTAGGTCAATTAAGAAAAATGAACGTTTCTATTTTACCTTCACTTACTCATTCTCTGCTGCTCTTCTTTTCTTTGTGCAGATCCTATATCATTCTCACCTATATCATTTTCCCCCTCTTGGAAGAACCCCTTTTTATCATTTCTTGCAAGGCAGTTTTCCCAGAAATAAATTCCCTCTATTTCTGTTTATCTGAGAACGTATTTATTGCTCTTTCTCTTTGGAAGAATAATTTTACAGAGTACACAATTCTAGGTTGATGTTTATTCCCTTCTGCACTTTAAATATTCCACTCCCTTCTTGCTTGGTTGGTTTCTGAGAAGAAGTCATTGCAATTCTTATCTTTGCTCCTCTATAGAGAAGGTGTTTATTCTTTCAGGATTTTCTTTATCTTTGATTTTCTTAAGTTTGAATATGATATGACCAGGCATAGTTAGGGGGTTATTTTACTTTTTGGGGGGGGGTTGTTTGGTGTTCTCTGAGCCTTCTGGGTCTGGGTTTGGTGCTGGACATTAATGTAGAAGATATTCTCAGTCACTACCCTTTAAATACTGATTCTATTCCTTTTCCTTCTCCTTCTGGTTTTCCTATTGCATGTATTTATACCTCTTATGGTTGTCCTCCAGTTCTTGAATATTCTTTTTTATTTTTAAATCTTTTTGCTTTTCAGTTTTGGAAGTGTCTATACTGTTATATCCTCAGGCTCAGGGATTCTTTCGTTAGCCGTGGTCAGTCTACTAATGAGTGAAGGTATTCTTCACTTTTTATAGTGTTCTTGATCTCTAGCATTTTTTTTTAACTCTCTTAAAATTTCTGTCTCTCTGCTCACATTAACTATCTGTTCTTTTATTTTGCCTACTTTTTCCATGAAAATTCTTTTATATTAATCATAGCTTTAAAAAATACCTGGTCTGATAATTCCAACATTCCTGCATATCTGATTCTGCTTCTGACGCTTGTTTAGCCCCCTTTAAACTGTGTTTTCTGACTTTTAGTATGCCTTGCAATTTTTTGAAGGTGGACATGACAACTAAGTAAAAGGAACTGCAGCACCCGGGCCTTTAGTAATATAGTGGTAAGGTACTGAGGGGACAGACAGTGATCTATGGTCCTGACCAGGTCTCAGTCATGTGGTGAGCCTGTGTGCCTGCACTGTGAAATTCATAAGCACTTCTCAGTTCATTTTTTATTCCCTCCTTCACTCTTACATGGGGTGAAATGACTATAGGAGGCTGGAGTTGTGTTTCTCTTCTTCCAAGGAGGTTGAGGTCTGATAAAACTCACTAGGTTGGTCTTTGGTAAAATAGTTTCCTCCCAAGGGCAGTTCTTGTTAACAAGCTTCTTTGCCCCTCTCTCTGCTAGAAGCCCTAGGGGATTTTCTTCTAGTATGTGCTATGAGACCCTGGTAAAGGTAAAGCTCACAAAAATGGGAGGGGGAGGGCTCATGACTGGAATTTTTAACTGTCAAAATCGTTTCCACACTGAGCCCCTACCAATTCATCAATTACAAGTTGGGTTTCTCCACCACCACCACCACACTGGTTCCTGGGGAGCTCATGCATTTCTAGTCCACTTAATTCTCCAGATGTCTGTCTCTCTAATTTGGGGGGAAAGAAATCCTCTCTGTAACTTCACTACTTTAACAGATCTAAGAAGAGTCAAGTTTTCAGTTTGCTCAGCTTTTCAATTGTTATTAAGATGGAGTGGAAACTTCTAAGCTTCTTACATACCCAACTCTGATAGATTTTTAGAAAGGTTTACTATGAGAGGTGGCAGAGAAGCAGTTAAGGGAGTTATAGAGCCAAGAAATTACACAGCTATGATTTAACAATAAAAAAAATAAATAAATAAAATTAAAAAAAAAAAATGATTTTTTAACTGGGAAATACCAGAGTAGCTTATATGGTGATGGAAATTATCCAGAAGAAAGGGAGACATTTATGAAGCAAAGAGGAGAGAGAAGATAGTAGGTGTTAAATCCTCAAAAGGTCAGTAGAAAGGGAATCTAGAGCACAGAAGGATGGGTCAAACAACGTGCAGAGCAGGGACACATCTTCCATCACACGGACACTAAAAGTAGAGTGCTCCTATATCATTCTCGTTTCTTAATGAAGTGTGAAGTAAGAACATGATCTGTTTAGGAGGGAAGGACAGTTTCAATAGTAGAATAACATAGTGTATAAGAGAATGGGGCAAACAAACCTACTAGAGCAAACATAATTCCCAGACAATTGTAAAAGCCCATTTCAAGATTTTGGTCTGGAATATAAAGTTACAGAAGTTAGCTAACTGTATTATACAACAGAACCTCCCCAGCTGACCATCTCTTTAAGTGGACCTAAGTTTCATAGACTGGATATGCACCACACATACATATCAGTGCAGTAGGCCTAGTTCCTGATGTCAACACTTCTGCATGTTGACCAGGGTGTTATGGTCTCGTCGGTGGTCACTTTACAGAGCTTCTACTGTATAATACTCTGCAGTCATGTGTGGCTGGCTGCTTGAGTATAAGTGGGAAGACAGTAAAGAGTAAGTTGGGTTTTGCTGAACACGACGGAGTGAGCAACTGTAAAGCAATGGAAAGTATTTGCAAGGGAGCGATTCCAGTGTCTGACCATGAAGAGCGGGGTGATGGGTCATGAGAAAGGAGGCAGGTCAGTAATTAGGGACATAATGAGGCTGAGGCATAGTTGGAGTGTGAGTACCCATCTGAACCAGAGATCAGCAGGTGGGGTCTGGAGTGCAGGAAGGTCTTGGGATGCTGAAAGGTGACATTTGTGAAGTTATGCTATGGCTAGTAAAGACAAAACCTAGAGTTGAAGCCATTGTACCATTTAGAACTTTTTAGTGTAAGCAACATAAAACTGACTTTGCCTAACTAAAGCAGAAGAGGCTAGGTAGCGGAAACACTGCAGTCAGGATGCCGCTCCTGCCATTGTCGAGGGCTGGAGCCTAGACCTCTGCTACCAAGAACCTCATCTTTGTGCCTGCCTCTCCTAGCTGCCTGGGCAGCCGACTCCTCTTGCTTGAGCCTAGGCCACCTCCTTTTCTTTGTTCATTCCTGCCTCGGGGCAGAGAAAGAGGAGATAACCCTCCTCTGGCTTCCATAGTAGCAGAAGGGGGTCTTGCCTCAACCAAAGCTTACACAGAAAGAGCATTCTTTAAAACTAAGAAGGGATCCAGGCAGATAATGGCAGTTTAAAAAAATGTTTTTTAAAAAGGACAAAGGTAAAAGATAATTTTTTTCATTTAAATCATGGCGGTTTGTGAGGGATTGAGCTGAGACCAAGAAGATGACTAAGTATGAAAAGATTACCTACCATCTTGAGAGTGAAGGCACTGTTCTGGATACTGGTAAAAAAAAAATACTGAACAAGGGTCAGGCGTGGTGACTCATGCCTGTAATCCTAGCACTCTGGGAGGCCAAGGTGAGTGGATTGCCTGAGCTCATAGGTTTGAGACCAGTCTGAGCCAGAGCGAGACCTCATCTCTAAAAATAGCCAGGCGTTATGGCGGGCGCCTGTAGTCCCAGCTACTTGGGAGGCTGAGGCAAAAGAATCGCTTAAAGCCCAAGAGTTTGAGGTTGCTGTAACGCCATGGCACTCTACCAAGGGTGACAAATAAGACTCTATCTCAAAAAAAAAAATGAAGAATCCTGAACAAAAAAGATCAAATCTATCCTTTCCACTGGAGTCCACCTTCTATGAAGGATTGAGCCTATTGGCTATTTCCAACATGCTATGCTTCCACTGCTACTGCAAAGCTAGCAAGACAATCCTGTGATTTCAAGAATCTCCTTTGCTCCAGTCACTCTTGCTTGCTAATTCCTGAAGTTATTTTGGCAGAACTCAAGATCTTTTCATTTACAATAAATAATAAGGGCTTAAGATGCTAAATACTCTGTTGAGGAAACTTATTTATTTCTAAAGTATATCAGATAAGAACAACAGCAGCAAACACATGCAGTATTAAACACAGCCAGGCATCCTCTACCCACATGTTACTTAACTATCACAACAAGCCTATAACATAAATATTAGTATTCATATTCTACAGATAGGATGACTTAGAGACAGAGGAGTTAAGTAACTTGGGAGCCAGGAAGTATGGATCTGGTAATGACTTAGTACCACAGTATTTCCTCATTTTTTTAAGGCAGAAAGGGGATCTAAGAGCAGGTAAACACTAAAGGAAAAAGGCAAGTCACCAACCTACAGAAAGGGATACGCTGTCTGAAAGTGGCCCAATGAGAAGCTGAGTATGTGCACAGAGCTGGGTGGAGTAACGCTGCAAAGGACCATCGACCTTGCTTGCTTGACTGACGGTGTGGAGGATATTTTGTTTGTTTTCTTAATTAGGAGAACTACTTTTTGTCCTCAATACCAGGTGATCTAAAGGAAGAAAAGAAGAACAGGAAGACTATAAGAGTAAAATCCCGGATGACAAGCAGATGAGAGTGCCAACAGTACCAGTTTGGAACAGAAAAAATGATAACCTGGTGCCTGCCAAATAAGCTGAACAAGACAGTAACCGGCCAGAACCCAGCCAGGGCTAGCCAGGTGGGTGGGAAATTTGGGAGTTGCCCAGGAAAGCTTGGGGACCATTCATGTCCTCAAGAAAAGTAATTTTCATGGCTAGGGTTTGGCAACTCACCTTGCCATCACATCCCTGTGTAAGAGACAAAATGGTAACTCCCTACAATTTCACCTACCACAGAAGCTATAAATTCATTCCTAAGTATATCCTGCAAAGACCCCAACCAAAGCCTGCTTTATCAGAGCTCAGAGTTGGATGGCCTCCAGCTACTTCAAAATGCAGCCACATGCTCCCAGATATCACAGTTTTATTAGGCAAGCTTCCTCCCCAACCTCAGAGGAGACTGGAGAACATGCCACTGCTGTTGCTTCCTAGCCACATTTTAGAATAACAGAATAAAAAAAAAAAACAAAAAAGCAGCTTCAATTGGCTCCAGTTGGTGTGAATAGTAAGCTATGGTTGTCAGATTCTTGGAGAGCTGCCAGCATGGTCATTAACTGGCCAGATACTAGGCCCAGTTACAAAGAGGATAGTGAACACAATTTTAAATGAGGTCAATGTTAAGGAGATTTTAAATGTGGAACTTGGGTTGGGCTGAAACCATTTATGCATTAGAATCTTTCTTTTAGTAGGTGCTCTCTAAAAGGAAGAGGATCATTTGGGATGAGGGGAAATGAAGCTTTCCTCAATTTTAAAATTAAATTATGCCCAATTAAAACATGGTCCTTTTTGAGGGCTGTGATGGAAGAATCCCAGCTTTGACAAGTCGGCAGTAATCCTTGTGATCTATTTTACTGGGATATATATTGTCACTGCAAAAGTAAAACATACCACAAAACTGGAGAGCAGACCCTGCCTGTAATCATTAGACAGACTGGACCAAGTGCCTCAAGCCTTTGATGCCCTGACATTATTTTCTGGATGGTGTCCAGCAACCCAATGCAGAATAGCTTTTCCTCTACTGTATCCAGATGGCAAATGGAAGAGATCAAATTCAACTGTTTCAGGGTTAATCTTAATGGATGTGAAAGGCTGGCTCCTCTACTGGCTTTTCAGGGATCTTCAATACAAAAAAAGGCCTTTGAACAAAGAGACAAATAACTGGCTCCCCCCACCCCCACCCCCTTTAGAACTAAACCGTGGATGTGGTAATCTGGTTCAAATCGATCTTCGGGTTGAAAAGAACAGCCAAAGACCTGATCAGTTCTAATCACTGACGCTCTTCGTGACACTTTCTGTGAAGTTCAAATGAGTGTTACTCTTAAAATTCTGTAAAGCTCTTTTTCTCCCTCTTCAAGCAAAAAGTTTTACTCTTCCTTTATTTCCTTTGAAACTTTAACCAAACGTATGGGTGCCTTTTTCTAAATGTTTAGCCAGTGTCCCTGTATAGCAAGATTCTCACACCCTCACTGAATTTCAGAATCAGCGAGTGGGAGCCTTACAAGTTGGTAATACAGTGTAAGTATACCCTACAACGTTGCTATAAATCCATTTGTAATGGGAAAGAATATGGTATGAAGGTCTGCCTCATTCTCCAGATAAGAGGTTTTACAAATTGAAGTGCCAGAAATACCTCATTATTCACATATAACTCCCACGGTGTATATCCTAAGATCAGTTTTGCAGTTAAGTTGTAGTGGAGGCAACAGTGAGGAAGAGGGCCCAGTATTTGAGAAAGAAATAAGTTTACCTTCTGAGTCATTCCATAAATCAGAGATAAGCTGATTGTAAGTAAGAGTTCTTAACCTGGGTTTACGGACTTGTGAAATTGTACACGTATCAATAGTCTTGAGAATGCAAATACACATTTTTCAAGGTAGAAGGTACACATTTTAATTGAAGGGAAGAGTAACCTCTCTCCTCTTAAAAATGCGAGAACTCTGAGGACAAGATTTAATTGAAACAAGACTAAGCCCATTAACATATCTAAAGATAGAACAAAAAAGCAGCTTCTAGAATCCTAGAAAAAGCAGCTCTACAGAGAAAGTCCTGGCCTAGCATTTAAAAGAACTACCCAAGGGAGATGGTGCTGTGACACAGGCCAGCAACATACTGCTCAAAAAGCAGGTGTGCCCCACACTGGAGATGGATCTTTGGGCTATTACAGCTTGATTATCTGAATGAGTGGGGCCTAGCCAATGAGGTGATTCAATGAACTCCCTTTGCTCTATTCCATACCCATGGAGCTATCTTAATAACTTGGTTTCCCATTTGGGTGGTGAGTACACCAAAAACCCAGACTTCACCACTGTACATTAGACACATGTAACAGAATTCAACTTGTACGGTCTAAACCTACTAAGATAACAAAAAATGGCTTCCCAATTAAATTTGCCTTTAAGTGGCTACTATGGTAATCAGTGAAGAAAAGTAGCAGGTACTCTGGATCATTATACCTCCCTATGGGATATCTGGGCTGTGTGGGTACGTGCAGAATGTAGGATAATATTTAAAAGTAAACATATTCTACATCAAGCACCGAAGTAAATTCAGTGTGAGTTCAAAATGACTTACTTTTCTTTCAGAGGCTTAAGAAATCTGGACCCCCCCGGGTTGCTCACAGAGATAGGCTTTTTTGGAGTTTTAAAATTCCTTAGGCCTTGTCTCCGAGGCAGTACACCCCGTTAGGTCTGAGATCCAAGGGCGTGCAGCCCTTCCTCAGAGATCCGGGCCAGAGTGTTGACATGTTAAGAACATATTGTCAGAGGTCTATAGGTATTCTTCCCTGAAGGAAGGACACAGTCATTACTTCATACTAGGTAAACTGAGTGAATGCTTGAAGATATTCAATTCCCCACTGGCTAATTTTACCCTTGTGATGTTCCTTTAGATACCTGCTCAGAAATTAGTCATTGTTTAGAAGAAGAGATTTACTACAAAAATGATTGTATTGATATGTAAAAAAGAAAGTAAGAAAACGAGGAAACTAAGGGATTAAGTGTGTACGTGACTGAAAAGGTATAAAACCTAAACTTGGAATAAAGAACTTTGCTATACACCATATCAATCAGAGTGTATAGTCTGTTTCTTGACTTAATAATTGCAGGAGCGAGTTTACACCTACAACAAAGCTTCTGCTTGTTC
>CAUYPK010078760.1:0-17272 GCA_963574355.1 Loris lydekkerianus | reverse complement strand
GAAGGCTATGTTAACCAGTTTGATGAAAGTATTTCAAATTGTATATAAAACCAGCACATCGTACCCTATAATTGCATTAATGTACACAGCTATGATTTAATTTTAAAAGATCCAAAAACAAAGAAATTAAAAAAAAAGAGGTAATTAAGTTAAAATGAGATCATGAAGGTGGTCTTGAACTTCAAGCATCCAGAATTATTAGAAAATAAATTTCTATTACGAAAGCCAGTCTGTGTACTTTATAATAACATTGTGTTAAACAAAAATTATGGGAGGTAATTGTTTTACACTGAGCTCTTGCACTAGGCCCCAACAGACCAGAGTAAACCAAAATGGGGTCACTCACACTAAATGTTCATAATCAAATGAAAACTTTAAGGAAGCAGATAGATTCCAAAACAGATCAATGTTTCCTGAAAACAGGAGATGGCAGTCTACGTGAATCAGCAAATAGGGGCATTCCCTCTTTTTTAACCCTAACAAAAAAGTAACATGATAGTAACCAATCATTTTTTTCCCTATTTTTCTGTTTCTTGGTTCCCACTTTACAAAACCTACTGTTCTGCTATTGCCCAGTGTGACCCTCATTCTATTTTGCAGAATGGAGGCTGCTCTGATTCATGAATTACAAATAAAAGGCAAGTAGAACTATAACTAATTTTGTTGTAATTTTCTCTTTTGATAAGCTCTAGCAAACTAACATAGGCTGGGCAATTCTTCATCATGGGGGCTCCCTTGTGCATTGTAAGTTGTTTAGCCACATCGCTCATCTCTACCCACTAGATGCCAGTACTGACTTCCCAAACCTATTCCCACCCTTTGCCAGCTGGACAATCAAAAATGCCTCTGGAAGTTACCAAGTGTCCCCTAGGGGATGGAAAAATGGCTCCAGTTGAGAACCATTGTTTTAAGGTCACTGAAACAAGACCTCTTCAATCTATGTTTACTCCTTATTATCCCACATTCTGATTTCTTATTCAGATTTTGAACTTCTGATAATTTATGTGATGGCTTTTGCTCCATTTCACAACCCTCCTCTTTTCAAAAACACATGCTATTTTCCTGATACTGGGTCCACCCATCTACAGCCCCTCTGTAGAAAGGGACATAAAAGGAGAGAAGGGAAAGACAAATCCTCTTCTTGTTTCCACATGGACATCTGGGTCCTAAAACACAGGTGTGGCCAAAGAATTAGGAAGCAAAGTTCTAGGAAAGGGAAGGAAGAATGATTCTCTCTGCTGCAGCCCTTTCACCATATCCTAGACTGCAGAAGAAACCATCTGGTCTTTACTTAACAGGTCAGGATATGAAGCACAGAGGAAGCAAATGATGTGTCCAAAGCCACACAGGTGGGGAGCACCAGCAGTGGGTCTAGACACCAGTTCCTCCTAATCTGTCTCCTAATCTGGTGTTTCTTTCTCTCTATGAGGTGTCTTATCCTCTCTCTTTATCAGAAGGACCAATAAGCCTGTTGCATGTGCTTACTCAGTAGGATCAACTAGAGAGGGCTAAGATCCCTTACTTAGCCTCATGAAGATAGGGAGACTGGGCACTCCAAAGAGTGACTGACCAAGACCTCAGCAGCATGGTCATCATCTTAAATGCAGCCTTTGAGAGATGACCAAAATGAATATCCATGTAGGGAATAATTACTGAAGGCAGGTGCCAACCCAGCTGAGTGGGAGGTAAGGGCTCATAAAGCCTTGTGTGGCCACTGCCAAGTCACTTGACAAGCTTCGAGTCCCCAGCTGCCCAGGCTACAGACTTTCTGATGCTCCCTGCCCAATGATACTACTATTACCGTTCCTCTTTAAAGGAACAGGCCTAGAGACAGGTACATATTTTATTTGGCGTAACTAAATAAAACCAGATGCTTGTAAAGTAAACCAGACTTATAAACTAACCTAGGGTATGACTTAAAATGCAAATGATCACACAGGGGAGGGATTAATCTGTTTGGGAATCAGCGTGACAGTTGATTTCACCCAAATGTGCTAGAGAAGCTCATTAATTACAGGCTGTGATAAAGCTGCATTAACCAAGGTGTGAGTGGGATGCTGGGAACATTACACTTCACTATAGTGGTGTCTCAGTTCCTGGACATGAAATCAGTTCAGGTTACATGCCATATCTCATAATCCTCAGAATAACTGATCACTTAGCTACTTCCCATTTTACAGGTGAGGAGAACAAGGCACACAGAGGTGAACAACTTGGCCAAGGTGTCTCCACTTCTGGATTTGTCACAGTTTAGCACACTTGCTTGCAAAGTGGCAGAGTAGCTGTATATTTACTTGTTAAGTCTCCATCTCCTAGCAGGATATATGTTTTAGGCAATGAAGGGTAAGATTAAGGCCCTTCTGGTATGGTAAGACTGCCTGGGTTCAAATCTTGGCTCTTTCAGTAGTGAAATGTTGGTTATTTCAGTTACCAGCTGCGACCGATGACTGGTTACTTAGCCTCTCTAAATGGCCCTTTATTTCCTTATCTGTAAAATGGGAATAATATGAGCTAGAACATCAGGTTGTTGTAATGGTTAAATCTGTTAATGTATAGAAAATGCTTGGGGTAGCATAAGTGTTCAATAGCTGGTGTCTCTTGGAATACTTTATTGGGAGGAAATGAGGTCCTTTAACAAAATAGTTTAAGCCTGGTGGAATGTACATGTCTCTAGGCCTGCTCCGTTAAAGAGGAACAGTAATGGTAGTATCATTGGGCAGGGAGGATCAGAATCTCAGGTGGCAGAGAGATTTGGGGCTGAGAAGTGCCTTAGATTAGACCGGCTCGTTTGCAGTGTGGAGGAGGGGTTGTCAGACTCTCATGCATCAGAATCACCTGGAGGAGCACTGTCTATTAGAAATATAACATGAGCCATACATATGATTTTAAAGTTTATATTGTTTTTTTATTTTAAACAAATAAAAAGTCTAGGTGCAGTGGCTCATGCCCATAATCCCAGTATTTTGGGAGGCCAAGGCAATAGGATCCCTTGAGACCAGGAGTTTGAGATCAGTTTGGGTAACATAGCAGGATTCTGGCTCAGCAAAAAAAAAGAAACAACAACAACAAAAAACTAATAAAAAAATTAGTTGAGCATGGTGATGTGTGCCTATAGTCACAGCTACTCAGAAGGCTGAGCAGGGAGGATCATTTGAGCTCCAAGAATTGAAAGTTGCAGTGAGTTATGATTATAACACTGTACTTCAGACTGGGCAACAGAATGAGACAAAAATAAAACAAAAAATAACCCACATGAAATAATTCATTTCAATAATTTATTTCAACTTAGTATATCCAAATATTATTTCAACATTAATCATATTATAAATTATTGGATATATGCATTCTTTTTTTCTTAATAAGCCTTTGAAAATTAGCCTGCATTTTGTATTTAGAACACATCTAATTCAGATTAGCTGCACTGCAAGGGCTTAGCAGCCATGTGAGGCCAGTGGCTCCTGTATTGGACAGTGCTGACCTGGAGGATTTGTTAAAATGCAAATTTCAAGGCCCACTTCCAGAATTTGATTCAGGAGGTTGGGGTGGGTCCCAGAATATGCATTTCTAACTACTTTCCAGGTGATGCTGTTGCAGTGAGTCTGGACACCACACTCGCCTCAAGTGTCTCCAGTCAAGGCAGTACAACATCTCCCTATCCATTGCCTCAAACCAAGTGTGGAGAAACAAAATAGCATCCTGGAAATCTTTGGTTCTAAACCTAGAAATCCAAATAGTATAAATTCTCACCCACACAAATTTCAAGGGTATTTGGGAGAAGGGGAGAAAGCAAGTGAAAAGACATTTGACCTGGCAGTGCCTGCGGCTCAAGGAGTAGGGCACCGGCCTCACATATCAGAGGTGGTGGGTTCAAACCAGGCCCTGGCCAAAAACTGGAAAAAAAAACCCCAAACAAACAAACAAAAAAAAACCCCAGACATTTGGCCAGTTTTTTGAAATTCTGGAGTTTCGGCCACTCCTGGTTTGCTGTTGCCATATGTTTAAAGAAGAGGAAACCAAGGCTCAAGCAGAAAGGCTGAATAGTTTTGATCCAAGTCCTTGAGAGCTGGGCTTGAAGCTCAGGTTAGAGGAACTTTAAAAAAATTTTCCCTTTGAAATAAAATCTCTAACTCAATTTTCTAGTCATTAACCATCATTAGCTCTTCAGCTGAAAATGGAAGTTTTACCAGCAGATAGTCAACTAATGGAGGTTATTACATAGTATTGAGTCACCCTAAGTCAGAAAGGAAAAAAAAAAAAAAAACCCAAAAAACAAAAAACCCAGCCTGTTAGGGGTCAATCATATCACTGTAGGAACTCACAGATTTTTAGATCAAAAAATTTCCTGAAGGAAGGAATAGCCTTACTTTTCAATGAATTTGCCAAGTCCATAGTCCAGCATATTTGAAAGGCAAGTTGTTTCAGTAGGCTTTATTTCATAGCCCACAATCTCACTGATCTGCAAAGAAAAGAGAAAAACAAGTGTTTATCATCCAAGGAGGTGGTGTCCAAGAGAACTTAGACAATGGAGATGTTCTTTATAGATGCTGTCCAATAGAGCAGCCATTTGCTGCAAGTGACTTATGTGACTGAGGAAATGATTTTTAAATTTTATTTAATTTTAATTAATTTAATGATATAACCACATGTAGTTAGTGGCTATGGGATTGGATAGTGCAGGTGAACTGGGGCTTGGGCTGTCCATCGGTTTGTAAGCACACTGAGGGATGGGACAGGGTCTTGTTTTTATTTGTGCTCCCAGAGCCTAGTGCAAAGCCTGGTCTGTGACAGACTATTCAGTAAACCTTTACTAAGGAAGGAAAACATGGGACATGCAGACTCTCAATTCTCTGCTCTGAGAAGCTGGGAAGGAGGAAGGGCTCCCCTTTCAAAGTTATCCCCTGTGTGCCTACTTTGTTGGAAATCCCTCATCCCTCTGGTGTTAAATCCCCCCCGCCCCCCAGGCTTACCTCTAAGAAAGGCCATAAGAAAAAGCTGTGGGGGCATTTGAAAAGTTCGGGACTGAAAGATTGGGCATTGTGAAGGTCCTGTGTGCTGAAGAGGAGAGTGAGGTAAGGGTAATGAGGCTTTCTGAGAACTCCCCTTATACTGCTCTCTACCCAGCCTCCACGGGATTAAGGAATCACTATGTATTTATGAAGGGAAAGAACGAATGAATCAGTTAACTCAATGGATTCCACCAACCTGGGTTCTGAGGCCACCTGGAGGATGGCTAAGGTAATGAAAATAATCACTGTTTTAAGAGCTTTGTATTACTTCATTCTCACAACACAATGAGAAAGTGACTAACACATTCTTATTTCCATTTTAGAGATCTATAAAGAAACTGAGACAAGGAAATGAAGTACACTGTCCAAAACCACCCAGCTAATAAATGGCAGAATTGGAACTTGGTTTCAATTCTGACTCCAAAGCTCATATCCATCTTACTCTAGAACCTCTCACAGGTCTTCTAGGTACATTTGTGCAAATTATACACCACATAACTTAAGAAGGTACAATCACACTGTAGTGCACAAAAATAACATTCCATAGAGTTGTGGAGTACATAATGTGCACAACTGTTCCTGGTGGTCCTGTGTCTCTCCTTTATTCTCTTATACCTGAAAGAGTAGTGAAGAAGTATGGCACACCTTTGCAGGGGGCAGGTCACAATTATAAGAGGGACTTTACCTAACAAATGTAATCAGTGCAACCTAATTCTTTGTGCCATCAATGAATCCCAAACAATTAAAAAAAATAACAAAAGAACAGCCAAGAACAATACGTTATTGCTGGGATTAATATGATATAGCTATATGAAGTACTTGGCATAGCATTAGCCCCGGAGATTGGTAGTTTTATTTTTTAAATGGATTTTGTTAATTATAGAGATTGACAAGGCATCTGGTATTCTAATGTTAAGAGCCTACACTTGCACTGTCCAATAGTCCAATATGCAGCTAGTAGGTCCTTGTGACTATTCAGCACTTAAAATGTGGCTAGTTTAAACTGAGACATGCTGTAATTGTGAAAACATACCATATTCCAAAGACTGAGTATGAAAAATGTGATGTGAAATAACATTTTTATATTGATTACATAAATACATGATAATATTTTAGATATACTTGATTCAACAAAATACATTCACAAAATTTATTTCACTTGTTTCCTTTTACTTTTTAAAATGTGGTTACTAAAAACTTTAAAATTATACATATGGCTTCCATTACATTTCTATTGTGATAGAACTGTCTTAGTTTCAGAGGACCAGTTGCAGTAATTATCAGAATGGTTTCTTCCTAAAGTTAAAGGTTACCTCATTTCATCTTGTTTTAAAACCACATTAACAACCCCTTTGCTGTTATCTGTAAAATCTGTGCCCCAAACATAGGGCACTAATTTTTCCCACTTAAGTTCTGGTAAATGACCAGGCACTTCAGCATAGCTGCTGCATGACCTCAAAAGGTACACCTTCTAGCCTCAAGAGCGGCAGGTGATTTAGCCTTCAGAGCCTCCTGCCAGAGCCTGTGCAGATAGATCCCCTGAGTTAGGCATTACAGCAGAGTATGGCTGTCTGGGGATGCCTTGTGGTGTGACCTCACTGCAGGCAGGAATGGGGTCTAAGTGGAAGCACCCTGAGGTGTATTTAATAGGTGGCCTTTGTGCTTTCTGAGCTCATCTTGTAACTGCTTGCCTGTTGAGTCTGTACTTTAGGGCTCAGTCCTTAGGAGTCGCCTTGCTGGGGCTGTGTCCCATTCTCACGTATGGGTTAATACCCTCTCCTGCCTGTTCCCTCCCTCGGGCCTGATGTTTCTTGCCCTCTTTCACCTTTCTAGGCTGAGTCAAACAGACCCTTCCCCACCACTAACTAGCCACAGCTTAATCTCTCCAAGTCTCAGGTTTCCTACCTGTGAAATGGAGATAACAATAGTCTCTACTTCAAAGTGTTGTTGCGAGGATGAAAAGAGAGAATCTAAAAAGTAGGCAGCACGGTCTGTACATAGTTGGTACTCAATGTGTTTCGGCTGTCATTGTTTTTTTATTATAAGTCTAAGAATATTTTTCTACTTTGTCCATCTAAGTGAGCTAATAAGGAGAATTATGAATGTCTAGGAATCATTGGGATTGTTAAAGTGCCCACATGTGAGAATAGTATTGTACAAAGGAAGTGGTTCACCAGGTGTAGTGATGGCTTTCCCAGCCCCACTGCAGTGTTCTTTAAATGCCAGTGGTGAGGATGCTTTCCATAGTGCCATCTCATGGAGAAATCTGGCACTACCGGAGGCCACTTGTGCACCCAGCTCCTCTCAGCCTCCAAGCAGGCCAAAGTTCGAGGCAAGGTCCCCAGGGAAGGTACCCTACGAGCATCAAGCATGGACAGCTGCCCCTATGAAGATCCTTCTGCCAGGGCATTTTAAAACCAGAAGTCTACTCAGACCACCTCTCCAGTCTTACTTTACAGCACTTTACCCTTTGCTTAGGTATCAAGTCTCCAGACTTTCTGAGAAATTGAAAGTAGCTCCTACCTACAGAAAAATCTTTCATGTATCAAGACGTCTGTCTCCCCAGGGCTCAGGGCTTTGTTCTCTAGTGGGTCCCTTTAGAGACCACGTCCTCAGCCTTGTACGTGGTTCTGAGAGAGGCACTTCCAGGCCAAGTCAGAAGAGAGAATCTGCCCAGGGAATGCCATTGTCAGTTTCATCTCCTGATAGAGCATCTCCTTGCTAGAGGACATTTCAAGGCCATTGCTAGCCCTCAATGTGACAATTATTTTAGAAACACAGAAAGTTTTCTTTTTTCTGCTTAGTCTTCACACCATACTTCTCACCCTCACACTTGGTTGCTTATAAAAATCCCAACTATTTTTAGGGAGAATATTTATTATTCTCATTTACAGGCTCAAAGGGGTGGAAGAAGAGTGCAAAATTATTTCTGAATATAGCCTATTTGACGAGGAAACTGCATACTAAAGTTAACCTAAGCAGAAGTCAACCAGCATTATTAGCAGCCCTCAGGGAAAGGTGTGACTTTCTTTTTTGTGTATTCCATGTCAAGGAGCAAATCAAGGCCCTCTCACTATAATTTAACACACTTTTCACCTGTTAGGACTTTTGCTTAGGGAAGCAGACAAGGCGACCCTCTGTGGCCCATGGCTGGGACGTTACTCAAGCACCAGCAATGGGGCCCAGAGAAAAGGGCCAAACTGTTGAGGCAGGTAGTTCATTCCATATCCCACCCGTTTCCTTCCTTCACAAAGACCATGACTCTCATTACTATCCCCTTGGCTGCAGGTAGATTTTGCTCTCAGAAAGAAGCAGCTTGATGCAGTAACATTTCCTGCCTTCCAAAGGGCTATCAAGACCAGGTATGGGCTGGGCTGCCTGGGGTGGGCAGTGATAGGAACCTGCTGCCAGTGCCGGTCTTTCATTCCTGGGTTGCAGGAAATACTAAGGATGGGAATGTGCTGCTTGAATTTATCAATCTTGATTTTCAAATTCTCTGCTAAACGCTTGGGTGCAGGCACATCAGCTAAGATCTTGATCAGTTTATATGTCGTCCTCCACATGTTCCCTATCTCCTCCGCAATTTCCTCAGCATTCAGTAAGAAGAGGGGTCCTGAAATAGATAAGATGGGGTGAGGGAAGGGAAGGGTAAGACCATCAAGTAGATGTTTAGTCACATGTACCTTTAATTCCCTAAATTGGAAAGTGCCTATTGTAGGGATATTGGAGCAAGCACAGGCTTTGAGAGTCTAGATGTAGAACTCCAATTAGCCAATAAAATCTTGGGTATGCTATAGGACTTTTCTAAGTCACAACAGTATCACCTGTGGTACAGGGGTAGTGATGGGTACCCTGGATGGGGATTGTGAAAATTAAGTGAGATAACATAATTACAGCGGCTAACATAATGCCTGGCATATAATGGATATGCTGGTAGTATATATATTGTTATTATTGGTTTTAGATGCTGTTGTAATAGTAACAAAAGGCACCAGACAAATGCTGTGAAATATTAACAATTGGGGAATGTGGGCGAATGAGGACATGGGAACTCTCTGTATAGTTCTGGCAACTTTTATGTAATTTTAAAAATTATTTAAAAGCCAAAGAATGACAACTCATTTTAAAAAATGCTCTAAAACATTAATTTTCATTCCTTCTTTTCTTTTGTAGGGAACACTTAGTGTGTAGGTTTCACATTCAGCTAAAATCTTTCTGTGTTGCTTCTCTCTGGATGGTCTGAGTTAACACTAACCCTTCATCGTGATGTTGTTTATTTATTCAAAAACACTTTGCTTTCAGGGATGCTGAGACTAAACATAGCTTCATTAATGTAACGTGCTACATCAACCCGATATTTTTGTTGAGTAATGGAAAATTAAACTTTTTAAAGAAGAAAAGGAAATGTGGCTTCTGTGTTAGGTGCTGGGCTGAAATGGAAAAGCACCTACATGACAAGAAAGTAGCCTCTATGTGAAAAGTGTTTGGCTGAATTATCACAGTGACTCTACCAGCAGGATAAATAAAGCAGGTAAAGCTAACGCTTCATTGTTCCCACTCTATAGCTGTGAGACCAAGTCATAAACAGACAAACTGAAATTTGCAAATTGCCCAGGTTATTTGCAATCAATCAGGCAAAGAGGAGATGTAGTGTTTTTTAGTCTGAAGCAATTTCTCCCAGGTTATAATTGTCTGGAGATAGCATGAGCTGACTAATCCATGTCTACAACAAGGAGGAAATACATAGGATAATTCTAGGATTTTAGAAACTGCTGTTTAAAAACCAGGTGTGAATCCCTTTATTCAAATGCCTTAGTAGCTTCTCACCCCATAACTTGTGGCAAGACTACACCCTGCAATTCTAACTCTGATCTTAAAGGATGCAATAGGAGGTGGTAATCTTCAGTTCTGGGGCTACAGTCAACTCAGTCTGTGTTCAAACACAGAGGCTGGAGAAAATATCAGCTGAGGTCCTGTCCAGCTTCGACATTTTAGAGTTCTAAGAAACATTGCTGAAGTCTTTCCTCAAGGTCAATACTCTTTAGTTCCATAATTGTAAATGAACAATTTTCTAGGCAAAGAGGCAACGTGAGCCCATGCAATTAACCATGATTGCCAATTCTACTTCTCCACTAAATTATTAAAGGCAGATAATAAAAGAAAAAACGTGTATCACTAATAGAATCTAGAGAAAGTACCATCCAAATGTGAGCTATTAGGAGGAATTTCTGAGAACATTCACAGTAGTTTTCAAAATTTAGCAGTCACCAGATCTGCCAGGAGGGTTTGTTAAAACACAGATTCTTTTCAACAGCAAATAGAACACTTAACAAGGTGAATCATATTGTCACTTAGCAAGGTGAGTCACAAAACAAATCTCACCAAAATTGAAAGAATTAAAACATGCAGTGTCTTCTATGACCATAATGAAATTAAATTAGAAGTAATTAACATAACAAGAAAATCTCCAATCACTTAAAAAGCTCTAGCTCTAAATCTAAACAACACACTTCTAAATAAACCATGGGTCAAAGAGGAAGTCTCAAAGGAAACTAGAAAATCTTTTAAATTGAATACAGTTTGTGATATAAAATTGAATACAGTTTGTGATATAAAATAAAAAGGATATTTATAGCATTAAAAGAAAAGTTATCAAACCCATTATCCAAGTTTCTACCTCAAATAATTAGAAAAAGAGTAAAATAAAGCCAAGGCAAGCAGAATGAAGGAAATAATAACAATAAGAACAGAAATCAATGATAACAGAAAACAAAAATAGAGAAAGATTATTGAAACAAAAAGCTGTTTCCTTGAAAAAGTAAAATTGATACACCTAAAAAACAAAAATGAAAACCAATAAACTTTTAGCATGACTAGCAAAGAAGGAGAAAAGATGTTGGCATTTCTGATACCAATATCAGAAATAAAAGATGAGCTATCACTATTGACCCTTCAGACAGGAAAAGGATGATAAAGGAATGCTATCAACAACTTGATATACATAAATTAAAACCAGTTACAATGAAGCATCTAAAAAAAATTACAAACTTCCAAAACCCATTCAAGATAAATTAGACAACCTTATAGTCATGTAAATATTGAAGAAATTGAGTTCATAGTTTTAAAACTTCTGAAACATGAAAACTCCAGAATTATTTGGTTTTACTGGAAAATTCTACTAAACATTAAAAATTTAACAAAAAAATCTGAAAATTCTCTTCCAAAAAAAAACAGAAAAGGAGCAAACATTTATTGACTTACCGGTATAAAAGGTCAACATACAACACACCCTGTACAAAAAAACCAGACCAAGACATTACAAGAAAAGAAAACTACAAACCAATATCCTTCATGAACATAGAGACTAGACTTCTCAACAGAATATTAGGCACGCAAACTGAATTCAGTAATATACAAAAAGAGTAATACACCATGTCCAAGTGGGGTTTATCATTGAATGCAAGGCTAGTTTATTATTTGAATATCAGATGATGGAATATGCTATAAAAATGAAAAATCACTTGATAGCGTCAATTGATACGTAAGAAGCATTTAATAAAATTCAGTGTCCATTCATGATAAAAACTCTTAACAAACTAGGAATACAAGGGACCATCTTTTATTTTTTCTTTTCTTTTCTTTTTTTTTTTTTTTTGAGACAAAGTCTCACTATGTTGCCCTTGGTAGAGTGCTATGGTGTCACAGCTTATAGCAACCTCAAACTCTTGGGCTTAAGTGATTCTCTTGCCTCAGCCTCCCAAGTAGGTGGGACTGCAGGCATCCACCACAATGCCCAGCTGTTTTTTTCTTGCAGTTGTTTAGCTGGCCTGGGCTGGGTTGGAACTCGCCACCCTCGGTGCATGTGGCTGGCGCCATAACCACTGTGCTATGGGCCCCGAGCCTGAAGGGACCATCTTTAATCTTAAAAAAGGGCATGTTTGAAAAACCTACACTAACATTATACTTACAAGTAAAAGAGGGAATATGTTTTCCCTAAGATTAGGACAAGGCAAGGATTTTCACTCTTGTAACTCCTATTCTTGTAACAATAAGGCATAAAAAAGAAATAGGAGGGATACAGATAGAAGGTAAAGCTATATATGAAAAATCACAACCAACATCATACTGAAAGGGAAAAGTTGAAGGCCTCCCCCCTAAGAACTGGAACAAGACACAGGCACTCACTGTCACCACCTCTATTCAACATAGTACTGGAAGTCTTATAGCAAGCAAGACAAAGAAATCAAAGGCATCCAGACTGGAAAGGAGGAAGTCAAATTATCTCTGTTACTGATGACATGATCTTATACCTAGCAAACCCTAAAGACGCCTCCCAAAGATTCCTAGATTTGATAAATGAATTCAGTAAAGTCTCCAGTTACAAAATCAACACACACAAATCAGTAGCATTTCTATAAAGCGATAACAATGAGGCTGAGGATCAAATTAAAAACTCAATCCCATATACAATAGCTACAAAAAAGGGAGGGCTGGGCTATACATAATTAAATTAAATTTGAAAAAGAAAAATGAAGTTGGAGGAATCACACTATTTGATTTTAAGACTTCCTATAATACCATAGTTGTTAAGACAGGGTGGTATCAGTGAAGGGTGAGACACTTGTGCGAATAGAACAGAATAGGGTCACGAAATAAGCTCACACAGACATGACAAATTAATTTTTGACAAAGGTGCAAAGACAATTCAATGGAGAAAAAGCCCAGTCTTTTGAACAATTATTCTAAATGCTAGAACAATTGAACCCTCATATACAAAATAATGAACTTGAACTAAGCCTCATACTTTATAAAAATTAACTCAAAATGGACCATAGTTCTAAATGTAAAACATGAACCTATAAAACTTCTTAAATAACACTAGAAGAATAAATTAAAACACATTATTTTTCTGGAATACAATACTAATAACATTTAAAGCATTCTTAAGAAATCTTAATAATTCTCATAATGTACCTTTTGATCTAGCCATTTCACTTTTAGGAATTTGTTCCAAGAAAATAATCATAGCTATATCCAGACAATTGGCAAAGAAGATGTTCATTACAGTTGTATTTATAATACTGAAGCACTGGAAATGGGCTAAATGCTCCACCCTAAGTTGAGTGTGTCTGATTTTGTCCTCTGCTCCTAAGCACTCTCCAGGGGTGATGTAATTTCTGGCTTTAATTGTAATCTATGCGTCATTAGTCCCCAATATAAATCCTACCTTCCAAATGTCTCTCCTAATTCACACTGATATATGCAAGTGCTACTTAATATTCTCATTTGGATGGTTGTAAACACCTCAAACTTGATGTATTCAAGTTGAAGAGGATTTTTTCTCCTGCAACAAATTTGATACTTCTCTTGTTCAGTGATGGCAATACCTACCAAACTGCCAAAGCAGATAATCTGGAAGTCACCTTAGGTTCTTCCTTCTTCCTCCCCACCCCTTGCCCCATATCAGATGTCTCATGAAGTCTACCTCCTTGGTGCCTCTCTAGACTTCAGGTCCTAGAGTGAAAAGGTAGTTTGCAGATGTCTGTGGCACTCTGGCCTTTCTTGAAGCAACACCAAAGTGGAACCGTCAATTTATCCTTGCACCAACTGTGTCTCAACTCATGGTTTTAGGGGGATACCTATTCTATTTTACACTAGAAATAAGTCTGGCTCTTTGATTCCTAAATTCCATTGCTATTATCACATTATAAAATTTTGACTGTGGTTGCCTTAATTTGATGAAAAGTTTAGCCAGAATCTGTAGTGCAAACCTCATTTCAGAACTGTCTAGGTGGATCCTCTACCCCATCCCATCTGACCCAGGAGTCTGAGATCAGGCGTACCATTCATCCACTCCTCGGACTTGTTGCTGAACTCATAAGCTGTCACCCACAGCTGCTCATAAGGCACTTTGTTGGTCATCAGGGCTTGCAGAAGAGGGAAGGAGCTCTTCTCCTTTTCCAACAGCTCTTCCTCCTTATTGATCAACTGCAAGGCAGAGGAGGATGCTGTTTATTGGGTAGCTGTTCTCCTAGCCCCCAGAAGCCACCTTGGCAAATCACTTAGCACCTTGCAAACCAGGTGGAGGATGATGCTCATTCATCAGGAGAGTCAGAGAGGAAAATAAAGCATGGATTTAAGCAAGGAGGTTCCTTTGCTACCTTTAAGGGCCATGGCAGCTGAGATCAAGCTGCTTAAAACTGTAGATAATCTGCTACTTGCTCCATTATGTAGGTTAATCTGCTACTTGTTGCTATCTTCATTCCCACTGCACCATAGCCCTTTCTCCATTTTCATAATTTTCATAGGTACCTTAGCTTTTCATATGATGTTGCCCTCTTATACTGACATGCCTTAGCTGGCCTTTGGGGACAGTTACTTAGCTTCTCAAAGCCTTGGTTCTTCCACTTTATATAGGGATAAGTAGAAATAATAATAGTACCTAATCTAAAGGTTTGTTAAAGGCATTAAGTAAGATATTGCATATGAGGTTCTTTGCATATTGCCAGTTTGCACAATTATTTTGTGCATAACCCAATACATGTGAGTAATTACCCCATTATAATTTCTCCTTTGTGTATTCATGACTAACAACAACAACAAAAAAATCTAGTGTAAACTAGTGGTGTGGAAAAAAGTAGTTGAAAGTGCCAGTGAATGAACTAGTCAATTAACCAGTCAATCAATCAATCAATACTATCCACTTGATAGGTGCTATTAGGAAAGTACAATCAGAGTCAACAAACCAGAACAGAGTGTTGTTAGGTTAGTCCCCAGACTAAGACCTCAAACCTCAAATTCCACCAGTGCTTGATCTAGGTTCCTTGAAAGTTCATTAAGCTTTTCCACATTGTTTTTCATTTCTTCTGCAGTCATCACTTCACGTTTCCTAAAAGCTTCTAGTTCCTTATTGTACCCCTCAAGTTTCAGCTCAAATTCTGCGCATCTGAAAGTAAAGACAGGCCAGTCACATTTGAACTTTTAATTTTCTGTGCTTTTAAAATATCAGCATTGATTGCCCATGTTCAAGCCTGGGGAGAATCTGATCTTCTGGAAAAAAAAAATCAATGAAGAAGAAAAACTTAAGATAAACAACATGTAATACCATCTTCTACAGATTCACCTGCTGTGAATCTATTGGTGATTAAACATTTGCAGGTGTTTTCCTATATAGGTAAATATATATACAATGTATGTACACACACACATACACGAGGGCTATTTTTCATATTACTTGGCTAGATACTTTGATAGCCCTCGTATTGTTTATTCATTCAGCCATTGAGTGCTTCATACATTTCAAAGCAGCAGCTGTAGCATCTGGAATATATTTGTAAAGTATGGTATTAACCTTTGTACCCTTATGGAGCTTGTACTTCAGATGGGGGAGATAAAGACAACAGACATGAATGAATGGATGGATGAATGGATGGATAAATATATAGACAGAACAAATATTTAAAGAAATATTTCTAATAGTGGTACTTACTCTGAAAAAAATAAAATAGGGTAGAGTGATTTCGTGGATGAAAGTAGAGAGCTACTGCATCTAGAGGGATCAGGAGAGACCTTCCCAGAGATTTATCTGCTTCATCCATACTATCATCAAAGCAGGTATAGTATAGTCTAGCAAGGGGAGGGGGTGAGAAGGGAGAGTAGAGAGGAAGGGGGGAGGGTGATTAATGGGAAGAGGGAGGGCACTTGGTGGGATCTCACCTAATGTGTATAATGCAAGGGCATATTTCAAAACAAGTGAGAGTAAATTTTAAATGTCTTACCACAAAAAATAAGTGAGGTGAAGGCTCTGTTAATCAGTTTGATTTAAGCATTCCACATGGTATATCAAATCATCCCATTGTACCCCATAAATGTATACAGTTATGATTTTAATTAAAAATTAATAAAAAAAAACTAAAGTTCAAGGGTAAAAAAACCCATGTACTAATTAGAACAACTCCCTTTTCCTAATGAGATAGGATAATATAGTGTTAAGTAGACAGGGTGTAGAGCCAGACAGACTAGTTTTAAATCCTCGCCTTGTCACTTAGTAGCTATAGTTAAGTGACTTGGAAAGTCACTTTAACTCTCTATCTCTTAGATATATAAAGTGGATAGAAAAAGGACCCACTTGATATACCTAACCTTGAGATTGGATTAAAGATGGCGGCCGAGTAACAGCTTCCCTGTAACTGGGTACAGCGAGTCTGGGGAGATAAGACTCCAGGCATCTCTGGCTGGTGGAATCTGCCTATGATCATCCCTTTGAGGATACAGGGAGCCAGCAAGGGACTTTGGACCCCAGGAGGAGGACAAAAACAGTGGAAAACTGGCAAGTGGCTGCGTGTGTTCGATCAACCTAATCATGCCGGCAATCTTGAGTACAAGCAGCAGTGAGACTGCAAACCATAAAGGCCTTACCTGTGAACTGTTTTGGTGTTCTTGGACTTGGCACTCAGTTAAGCTGCCTTGGGGAGAGCTTGAGCAAAAGTGGGGAGAATGTTGGGCATTGTCTGGGACCCCAGAATGAGGCACTGAGCTGGGCAAAGTAAGCCATTGTAAAACAACTGCTCCAGCAAGCTCTGCCCTCAGGGTCCCAGAGCAAGGATTGGGCGGGACAAAGTAAACTAGTAACTGAGCAGCCTAAAGGTGGAGAGTGAGATGCCGTACAGCCTTAATCCTTAGGGGCAGAGTGGGACGGTTTTGGCACACTAGAGCCTTGGGCTGTTGCCCTGAGTAGAGTGCCGTGACGTCACAGCTCATAGCAACCTCAAACTCCTGGGCTTGGTGCCATCCAGACCTCCATAAGAGCTGTGCAGCAACCCCAACCGGTGACCCGCATCCACTGGGCCTCCACAATCCCTGACTAGGAACTGCGGGGACCACGCAACCCTGCATCCTCCATCCTTTGTCCTCCCAGCCTCCACACTAGCCCGTTCATCTGGCCAGGGACTCTGGTAGTTGCGTGCCCTCTGAAGCCCTCCCTGCCTCTGAACAGAGCCCTTCTCCTGGCTAGAGACTGCTGGAGCCTTGGGCTCTCTGTGCCAAAGTCTGTGGGCACCAGGCACTCCCAGAACCGGGCACACCACCCCCAGCCCTGTTGCTGGATCTGGGTGTGTCACACACCAGAGCTGCTTCCACAACCAGAACTCCCTAACTAGAGCAGCCCCAGAGGAACTACACAGGGTCATTCCCTACAAAGATCCAGCAACAATAGAGTGATCCTGCTGGGGTCTAATCTTGGAGACACACCTCCCCAACTCTGAGGA
>CAUYPK010078759.1:0-24818 GCA_963574355.1 Loris lydekkerianus | reverse complement strand
ATCTTGTTGAATATTTTTGCATCTATATTCATTAGTGATATTGGTCTATAATTTTCTTTTCTTGTTGGGTCTTTTCCTGGTTTGGGGATCAGGGTGATGTTTGCTTCATAGAATGTGTTGGGTAGTCTTTCTTCTTTTTCTACATTTTGAAACAGGTTGAGTAATATAGGTACTAGTTCCTCTTTAAAGGTTTGGTAGAATTCTGATGTGAAGTCATCTGGTCTTGGGCTTTTTTTTTTTTTTTTTTTTTGGAAGATTTAATATGGTTGATGCTATTTCAGAACTTGATATAGGCCTGTTCAACATTTCCACATGATTCTGGCTAATTCTTGGAGGTGACGTGCTTCCAAGTATTGGTCAATTTCTTTCAGAATTTTATATTTCTGAGAGTAAAGTTTCTTGTAATATTCATTAAGGAATTTTTTAATTTCTGAGGAGTCTGTTGTTATTTCGCCTTTGTCGTTTCTGATTGATGAAATTAGAAATTTTACTCTTTTTTCCAAGTTAGGTTTGCCATAATTTTATCTATTTTATTGACCTTTTCAAAAACCCAACTTTTTGATTTATTAATCTGTTGTATAATTCTTTTGTTTTCAATTTCATTTAATTCTGCTCTAATTTTGGTTATTTCTTTTCTTCTACTGGTTTGGGGGTTGGAATGTTCTTCCTTTTCCAGTTGTTTGAGATGTCACATTAAGTTGTTAACTTTCTCTCTTTTCATTCTGTTGAGGAAGGCTTGAAGTGCTTTAAATTTCCCTCTTAGTACTGCCTTAGCATTACCAGAGGTTCTGATAATTCATGTCTTCATTTTCGTTTTGTTCCAAAAATTTTGCAATTTCCTTCTTAATATCATCTCTGACCCAGCTATCATTCAACATAAGGTTATTTAACTTCCATGTTTTTGTATGAGTATGCAGGTTCCTGTTTTTACTGAGTTTGACTTTTATTCCATGGTGGTCTGAGAAGATGCAAAAAATAACTTATATTCCTTTAAATTTACTGAGTTAGACTTGTGACCTAAGATTTGATCAGTTTTGGAGTATGTTTCTTGGGCTGATGAGAGGTATGTGTATTCAGTTTCGTTGGGATAAAATGTTCTGTAGATGTCTGCTAAATTCAAATGTTGGATAGTTAGGTTTAAATCTAAAATTTCTTTGCTCGACTTCTTATTGGAGGATCTATCCAACACTGCCAAAGGAATGTTGAAGTCTCTGGCTATTATGGAGCTGGAGGAAATAATGTTGCTCATGTCAGTTAGAGTTTCTCTTATAAATTGTGGCGATTTCTGGATAAGTGCATAAATATTCATAATTGAAATCTCATCATATTGGGTATTACCCTTAAGACATATGAAGAGACCATTCTTATCTTTCCTTACTTTTGTTGATTTAATGCCTATTGTGTCTTCAAATAGAATTGCAACCCTGCTTTTTTCTGGCTACCATTTGCCTGCAATATGGATGACCATCCTTCCACCCTAAGTCAATAATTTTCTTTTGCTGTGACTCTTGTATGCAGCAAATATCTGGCCTAAGTTTTTGTATTCAGTCAGCTAATCTGTACCTTTTTAGAGGACAGTTTAAGCCATTCACATTAATGGAGAATATTGATAAGTCTGGTAAAATTTTGGGTATCAAATTTTTTGAAAGTCCAGTGAACATTTTTAATCCTTTTGCCACTGTGGAAGTTGGAGTTTGATCAAAAGTTTCTGAGTAAGTTTATTTTTGTTGTAGAGGATTGGGCTAGTCATTATGAAGGATAGGTCTGAGAATATCCTGAAGAGCTGGGTTGGTTATGGCAAATTTCTTCAACATATGAATATCACTAAAATATTTAATTTCTCCATCATAAATGAAACTCAGTTTAGCTGGATATGAGATCCTGGGTTGAAAGTTATTTTGTTTTAGGAGATTAAAAGTCAATGACTATCCTCTTCTGGCTTGAGAAGTTTCAGCAGAGCGATCTTCAGTCATTCTAACATTCTTCCCTTTGTAGGTAATGGATTTCTTACATCTGGCTGTTTTCAAAATTTCCTCTTTCATATTAACTTTAGTTAGGTTAATCATGATATTCCTGGAGGATGTCTTATTGGGATTGAGTCATGTTGGGGTTCTGAAACTGTCATCTGCTATCTGAATTTCAGAATCTCTTGGCATGTCTGGAAAATTCTTTTTCATAATTTCATGGAGCAAGGCCTCTGTGCCTTGCGCGGCCACTTCATCACTTTCAGAGATTCCATTCAGGAAGATATTAGCCTTCTTTGAATTATTCCAGCACTCTCTGAGAGAATGATCTGTTTTTGCTCTCCATTTCTCTTCCTCTTTGAGAGTTTGGGAGCATTCAGAAGCTTTATCTTCAATGTCAGAAATCCTTTCTTCTTCTTGCTCCACTCTGTTACTGAGGGATTTTACTGTATTTTTCAGATCTTTGAGGGCTACAAATTCTTGCTTCAGTGCATCAAAATCTTTGGTGGTTTTGTCTTTAAATTCGTTAAATTCTTGAGACAACTTTTGAATTTCTCCTCAAATTTTTAATTCTGACTTTTGAATTGCTCTTCGAATTTCTAATTTCAAATTTTCCTCCATTCTATTAATCTTGTTTGCAATCCAAATTCTGAATTCGATTTCTTTCATTTCAGCCAGCTGTTTATGAATGGGATCTTCAGTTACATCTGCTATATCTTTCTTTGGGGGGGAGGTTTGATCTATTCTGGTTATTCATGTTATCAGAGTTTTTCCAGTGATTCCACCCCATGATTACTTTACACCATTTGACTTTTCCCCTGGAGTTTTGTTGAGGACCCATACAGTGCTATGACCTGAGAAACTGGGGACCTATTTGGTGTGGTGGGGCTAAGTGGTTCTGTCTTGTTTTCAGCTGGTCTCTGTTTGACCCTAGTGAAAGAGTTACTCTGGATTGAAGTCTCAGCTGTGGAGAAATACCAGCAATTAAGTCACCCCACCCCCCCACAGGCAGCAATTGGAAAAGGAAAATCAAATCTTCCTACAACCACACACCCAGGGCACCCCTTGAATACTTCTCAGGTGATTGGCTCTGTTCAAAAGGTCCAAATCAATTGTCTCAGTCAGCACCTGTCTCAGGTTGAGAGTTTCAAAGGTCTCTCAGAACTGGGTCATAGGGGTCTGGTGACAACTCAAGTATGACTTGCTTCGGTGCTCTGTGAAGTCAGGAGGACCCACCCAGCAATTAGAGTAATCTGGGAAAGTTGATGCCTCCTTCCACACCTTGAACCTCTGTCACACCCAGTCACTGATAGCACTGCAGGGCTGTGACTCAGTTGCCTCCAGTGAGCAGATATTCCAGGGGTTTGCACCTGCATGAATCACAAGGAAATCTGTATCTGCTCAGCTAGGCCATTGCTCTCTGCCTCTATCCAGCAGGGGGTGGTGAGTCCTGACAACCTCAGGCACTTGATGGAGTCTGGGGGGTGTTCACTCAGTTCCAGCCCCACCCCTGATTGATGTTACCAACAGAACAGAACAACTTTGTGGGAATTTATTTCTGTCCCTGCTAAATTCCTCTGCAGAAGAGAAGCTGTTTTGAGTTCTCAGAACCTGTGCCTCAGGCCCTGTCTTTAGTCCTGCAGGTTTGTATTCGTATCACAGTGAGCTCTAGCCTCCTGCCTTCATTTGTCTATAGGCTGATGACCCCCTGAGGGCCGGGTGCATCTTGGGCTCAGTAAAGTGGTCCTCTGGGTCAGCCCCACCCTGGGAATTTCCTGGTTCTGTGCATGTGTTTTCTAGTCCCCGCACTCCACCCAGGCCGGTACCACCACAGGTAAACCCTTTACTCACAGGGCCTGTGTTTCAGTCACAAATCTGTTCCATGGTGGTTGCCACCTGAGAAGATGCCTGGCCTCCTCTGGTTGCCCAGGGAAACAGGGGTTGTGGCTTTGGAATATCTGGGGGGGGGGGTATTATTGCCAAAAAAGGCTGTTGCTCTGCGCCTCAGGGCACTGCTGCTCTGGTGTGGCTCCCTCTCAGCCAACTGTCATCTCCTCACTCTTGTGCTGCAGAATCAGCACTGACGAGCTGCAGCCCAGGCCCTGTCCACACTCCTTGAGAAATCACCCAAGAATCTGGACTTCAGGGGGACAGGCCTCCAGACCTTAGAGTGATAGTGGAGAGGAGTGCTGGGAGCTCAGAACTGCAGTTTGAAACACCAAACTCATTGAGACCAAGTGAGCAAATAAACTGATAAAAAGGCTACCAGACACACAAGCCCACAGATGCACAAACAGTCAGAAACACATAGACATACAGACAACAACAAAAAACAACTACCATAAAAATAATGTTAATTATAAAATAATTGAAAAAATAAAAAAAGGTAAAAAATATACAAACAAAACAAACAAACAAACAAAAAACCCTCTAGAAATCTGATGTTAGCACTCTCAGAAACCATAAAAAGGGAAGAAGAGGAAGAGAAAAGGGAAAAATAAAAAGTGGGGTTCATAAAAAAGTTAAAAAAGAAGAAAGAAAAAATTAAAAATAGAAAAAATAAGAAAAAATATAAATATAAATAGTAAAAATTAACAATAGTTCCTCCAAGAAAATGATGAGTAAAGAAAAAAATAAGGCACCAACCAAAAAAATATTATTCTTGTATGTATAGAGACATATACTTCTATATGTATGACGTAGGGATCAACTTTCATAGGAATATATTTATAATGCAGTATACTTTCTGGACACCAGGTGGTGCTGTGAGTGGTTCCCAGGCTTATACCTGGTTCATCAGTTTATACTATTACCATAGTAACCACCCTACTTGGCCAATCGCCAGTTTCTGTAAAAGTTTTTTTACCTAACTATAGTGCAACCTCAGCTGCTCTGTTCCAGACACAACTCCTATCTGACATCCCAACTCAGTGCAGGAGTCCACACTTCACAGATCTTTCCACTCTGCTCCCGTGCTCTCCTGCAATCTGGCAACTGCAATCTGCTGTGGGGGAGGGTTCTGGCAGCCGCAGAGTCTTGCTGCTGCCGGTTCCATGTGGAGCAGGGAAACCTTATCCTCCGTTTTTGTGGCTCTGGAGTTATGAGTCCAGCCACCTGTCAGTTCACTACACAGCCTGAACTGCCAGCCCACACCAATATTCCCAACCAGGAATGGTCTGGTCTGTTTAATCATTCCTGTTGTTCTGAGGGAAGGTGCCTGCCATTTAGGAGAATTCAAAATATCTGTTTCTCAGGCGGCACCCCTTCCTTTCAATTTTCCCTTCAATTTTCCATCCAGTTGCTTAGTTCTTTGTGATTTTGAGTGGCTCCCCTTTCAGGTGCCAAACTTTGCTCAGGAATAAATTTTCGTCAGTTGAGTTTTGCGAGGAATTGCAAGCTGCTGTCCTCCATGAGGGAGGGGCCTGCCGGCTAGCACGGCCAAGCAGGGAAAATCTCTACAACAGAGTCTGTGGTTTTAAATTACACCTCGTATACAGCAATCTGCCAATTTACTGTGCATCTCCAGCTGTCTGTCCACACCAATAATCCATGTGGGGAAAAGGTCCAGATCCCCTTTCCTCTCACCTGATGGCTTGGGAGAGGTGGGCTACACGTCTGTCCTGTCCTCCATCATGCTCCACCTTTCATTTTTGCAGATGGGGCAGCCCTAGTTGGGCTCATACACGGGGTCCACACACTCTTTCTGGGGCCACACAGATACCGTGCACAGCACCTCGCCCTTGGCCTCGCAGCAGCACCTCTCACAAGGAGACCCCATGAACTCCTCCAAAGTCTGGTAGGTTGTGCCCAGGAACTCACAGTAGTTCTTCCTTTCCTTGCACTGCGGGCAGCACTGGCTCGTATCAATGTGGATTGCCTTTTTTTTTTTTTTTTTTTTTGAAATTGTATTTTGTAGCTTCCTGGCATTTATTAGAAACCATCAGTGGCCTGGTGGTATAACTGAATCACATTAGAGAAGTGCCAATGTGCCTGTTCCATAATGACAAAAACCAATGCATTATACTACAAAAGCTAACATAAAAATAATTTATATTTTATTAATATAAAAAGTAAAATCATTATACAACCAATTGGAACAAGAGTAAATGAACTGGTGAAAGAACCATATTAAACTGTAATTTGAAATTACATATCTGTGCTTTCTATAAAGAATCAGACCATACATTCTCAAACATATGGAATGCACAGAATGCAAAAAAGATACACTTATATACTGACAAACACTTTTTTCACTTTTGTGGATAAACTGTATCAGGTCTTAATGTCTGTTATGCATAGTGAAATATTTACTAATCATTTTTTGATTTTAGCAAGTACTTATTGAAGTTAAGACTCTAGTTGTTATGGATAAGATCTATGTATATAGATACAGTGTAGGCACTCAGGATGCCTATTTTCTAGTGAGTAGTAGAGAAAATAACCAAGTAAGCAAATCAACAGGATAATAAGAAGTTATGTGGTAACTTAATAGGATAAGCAGAACACAATAGGATAATGAATTGCAGGTTGATTGGGGGGTGCCACTTTAGAATAATGGCTACATGTGGGCCTTCTAAGTGATGAGACATTTGAGTAAGCCTTAAACGACGAAAATGAACTAGTGAGAGGAAGAATTTACAAAAGAGGGAACATGGACAAAGCCTGTGAAAAGGACTTGGCATGTTCAAGGAAAAGCGAGAAGGCCATGGTAGCTGGAGCACAGTGAGCAGGATGGGAAACACTGAGTGATGGTGAAGAAGGGGTAGGAGCCAGCCTCTAAAGGCCGTATGAGCCTAACAGTATTCTTGGTTTTATTCTATGAGCAAATGTGAATATTTGAAGGGGCTTAACTATGTTCCTCAGTGATGGAAAGCAAAGGCTTGGATGAAAATGATGTAGGAAAGACATATCAAAGATATATTTTCAGAGATACAACAAGACAGACTATTCACCATTTACATACTGATTTGCCTAACTATTCTTTTTAGACACTTTAAGCATAGCACAAAGATTCTCCTTTGGGATGTTTAAAATATTGCCTTACAACAAAGATTGCTTGACACTAAAGGAAATCTTTTTAATATAATCAGTTGTTTAATAAAGATAGTTGACAGAGGGACAAAAGCTTTAATTTAAGACTGTATATTTCAACATATGCATATTAAGTTTAGTTTCCCGTACCATGGTAGAGCTGAAATATTGCAACAGGAAGGAAATAATTTTACACACACATCTTTTCTATATTCATCATATTGTTAGGAATAGAAGCATCATCACCTGACACTTCAGCAATTTTGAAAAGTGCTGACACTTTCAACTTCATGGTCACAAGGATACATGCGGCTTCAAGGGAAAGGTGGCCCATTGTCACCAAGTTAATTACTTCAACTTTGAGTTGACAGGATAAAAGAGGAGCAAAATGCGTTGCAATGAAAAATGGGGCAGAGGGTGGAATCTGGGGCCGTGAGCTTTCTGATAAGACGCTTATCAGTCTTTCCCAACACAGTTCAGTTCCACTCTATCCTCGACTCTTTGAGAGTTTGTATTACTTATTAAAGATCAACAAGTTCAAAAGTGTCATTTAAACTTTTGAATGTCATTGAAAACAGCACATGCCTATACTAACTCACAGATGCTGGCCAAAGGCAACAAAATTTCACTTAGATGGGAGGAATAAGTTCAGGAAATCTATTGTGCAACATTGTGACTATTGTTAATAAAAATACAGAATTTCATATTCTTGAAAAATGCCAAATGAGTGGATGGTAAGTGTTCTCACCATCAGTTTATTGACTAAAGCTCTCTTATTAATACTGTAGTTGCATGGAGTATTTACTATGTTCAAGTTCATCACAAAGACTAGAAAAGCAGTGCTTTTATTGTCCGTCATGGTTTCTGCCATTTAAAAGACCCTCAATATGTTCTATGGAAGGTGAAGTCGTTATAAATGTTAGTGTCTTAATCACTACAAACAAAAAACAGCTCAAGATAGGAAATATTATTAGCAGATTACAAAATTTTTTTTAGCAATTTCAGAATAGATGCAGAGATTCACATTGAATAAATGTGAATGTATAGTTGTGCTTCTTCTTACATTGTTATATTATTGTTTATTTATTTATATATCCTTTCATTAAAATACGTGCTGAACTAATAATGCTGTGTCTTACTGAATGCTAGATAAGTAGTCGTTTGAACCTCAGAATTGGAATGCCACCTTCAAGTTGCAGAGAAATCTCAGAGTAAGGTCACTGCCTAGCTTATTTGATAGAAACTACAACCCTTGGAAATTTGCTGGACCCTTTATTATTGAGAAGTGGAAAGAAAAAATGAGAAGATTAAGGGAAGTACATTAAGGGAAAGACATTTCACATTGACAAAAAAAAAAAATTATAGAAGGGTGAAAGTGAAGCATGGTTTTAAATACCTTGCTAATATGGCATGTCTTAATTGGCATGAAACTTCTATACAAATAACACAATGTTTATCTTAATGTTGCATTGACTGAATCTGTTGTTCAAGTTTAACCCCAAAGTATGCATCAACTGTACCTGGACATCACTGTTTTCCACCGTGTCTAGCGAAGAATATTCAAAGTATAGATATCTGGAACATAAAAGGTTACACTAGATTAAAAAGACATATTATTTTGTTCTTCAGCATGTTTAAAGCTTTTGATTGACTAGTTGATTAGAACTAACCTCCACTTTTTCTCTTTTCCAGAGCAGTGGCCCTTGCATATCAAAAGCCAAATGTTTCATTTCAACTCATTTCAATAAATATTGAGAAAAGCACTTACTAGAATCTATATAGACTAAAAAGAGAGAGACAAACACAAATTCTGTTCTCTAAGATCTTATGATATATTTGGACTGAAAAACCAAAAGGAGATATTATAATGTTTTGTGAGTATTTAGCAAATGGGGTATCCAGCAATGCCTAAAGGGAACACCCGAATTTAAGGTACACCTAGAAAGAGAGTAAGTGTTTCACAAGTCAAAACGAGGGTGAGAGAAGCAACCAAAGATCAAGGCCAAAGTGACTTAGTAAACACAAGATTTATTTAAGAAATTTCAAGTGGTTCTGTTTTGGAGGGCACGATGTAATAAAATATAGAGTTTTATATTTGTTTGAAAATCTGAAGAATTCCACAGATAGGTTTTACTTTAAAAAATATATATATTTTTTTATTTTAAAGTAATTGTGGACTCAGGAAGTAGATACTATAGAGAGCCTCATATTCAAATTCTCAGTCATCAATATCAAAATGAGAAAATTGACATTATTGTTAGCTAAAATGCAGACATTATTCACCATTTTTAAATAACTTGCATTCCTGTGTGTCCATAGTGTGCATGTGTACTGTTTTCACTTTTTAAGCCGAGGAATTACATGCAGTAGCACCTCTATAGCTGACCACCTCCCTACAGTGACCACCTCCTTCAGTTGACCTGATTTTCATAGACTAGACAGGCACCACATGCAAGTATCAGTACAGTGGGCCTCGGTCCTTAAGCTCCTCTGTATGTTGATCAGTTCATCACAGTTTCTTAGGTGGTCAACTTACAGAGGTTCTACTGTAATTGGAAGTGGACTTCAAGAAGATTATTTGGCAACAGCACACAGGCAAGATTGGTAGCAGGAAGAACAAATCAAGCATTATTGCAGTAGAGCAGGAGTGGAAGAATGATTGCCGAGGATGGATGATGCCCAGCACAGTGTCAGAGACAGGGAAAGTACTTAGTGAGTGAGGAAGGGTTTAAATTTGCAAACTGCATTTCTTTAAATGTAAGAGAAAAAAGGCTATTTTCATTTTGAGAATGTGTGTACACTGGCAGGAGTTAGAATTAGAACACTCAGAACCCAGTGAAGCTCTCAGTTCAACGCTCTGTACTATAAACTGCAGAGGCCCAGTGTAAAGATATTGGAGAAACAAGACAATTCTCAATCTGAATGAAGTAAGTGGTATATAAGTCACAGAAAGATCAGATTGAGAATCCCAGGGCATAAATTGGTAATTCGAATACTATTGTGAGAAAAGGAAAAAGGCATGTGCTTCTTGCCCTAGCTGCAAATAGACAGGTTATCATTGTTTCCACCTTAGCTCACTAACAGCTACTTGAAATTTCATGAATATCTGCTTTGGAAAATCTGCTTATTAAAATCCATTAAACTGGGACAAAGTTCAGCAATGATTTCCTATTACTTTTCAAATAAAATTTAAATGCTAAGAAAATTGTGTAAGTCTCTTTTATTCAATATAAGGATTGGATAACTTTATTTCCCCTATGCCTCAAAATCTCTTATAAAGGTCAATATTTGCTGGAGAGACAAATTGGGAGTTGCAGAATTTAGCTATGTCATTTGCTGAGTGAGGGATTATGAGAACAGTTTTAAACATTTTCAAAAACTTGATGACCTTATCAGTATTAGAGTGGGGTTCAAAGGACCTTTTCCTTTCTAATACCTTCAAAAAAATCTCATTAATCTCCACATGGCTTTATATCACTGTTTGTCTTTTCTAGTACAGTGACAGAAACAAAAAATATTCAGTTCATGTTTTTTTGAATGAATCATTTGTAGAAGCTTAAGTACAAAAAAAACTTTTAAGGATTGTAAGTAGTTTTTAGATCTTAATACAGTAAAATTGTTTTAGATCTTAATACAGTATAAAAGACTTCAGCATGAAGTCTTTGCAACGTTGTCTTTTTGTCTTTTTTATGCATAGTCTCTTTTAGATTCAGTATTTTTATTTGTAAACATGGGAATTGAGTTTCTAAAGTACTGTCTTTAAAATACAAGAACTAGGCTTCCAAAATCTATCTTTAAAAATGAATAGTATTAATTAGTGAAAACATAATTATACTCATTTTTTGTAGCAGCACTTCTCTTAAATTCCTCTTCATTCCTTAATTTCTTATATAAGTTGCAAGGTGCTTTTAATCAAATTTATAAAATAATACATTTAAATTAAATCTTCATAGGCATTGAATCATATTACTTCATACTAAATATAAATTTAATGAATTAAATTTAAGAGCTAACGTTTTGTGAATGTAATTGATAGACATTGAGGTCTCATTATTGTACCCATTATACAGATGAGAAATAAAAAAAACATAACAAATAACCCACCAAGGTCAAACATCCAATGAAGGATGGCATCAGGATTTGGTAGCATCCTCTTGGTAGCTGGGCTCCAGAGCTTGGTTGTTAACCAATATTCTACACTGTGTTTTACTTCCAAGAAAAAAAAAAAAAAAAAAAAAAAAGCCATAAGCCATATTTTTTGAGCCTGGCAAAAAGGACAATATTTAAACAATTGCTTGCTAAATTACAATAGATGAACTCTAAAATTATATGAACATAGTCTCTAATTACTGTCCCTAGAATCTCCATCATGTGCTTTAAACACAGTGTGTGCTTGAGGACAGCTCAGCTATGGGGTGATAATCAGCAGTCTCTTTTCAGCAAATGTGTCATTTTCCAAACATGATATAATCCACATCTTCTTGCTACTTATGAAGGTAGACTTCTGCTGAGAAGTTGAGAAAAATACTTTATGTAATATTTGTTAGTCTTCTACAAAGTATGGACATAATTTTCATGATTTTTTGGAATGAACAAACTATTTTCAGAACATAAGTATAAAAAATTGACAGATCAAATTCCATTTATTCTGAGTCATTATGGTTTTGTGTAAACAAGTCAGTCCTCAGATATTACAAAATTTTTACAAAATACTCTGTATATGTTGGCCACTACTTTATTAAATTTTGTAATGAATATTTTGTAAATAAAAGTACATTTAGCTACAATTTCCCATTTTTCCTATGCACAGTGACTTTAGGGGAGACTTTGGGATACTATGTATTTAATTAAATACTTTTCAAAGCTAATTTGACAATTGTTGAATATTTCATGGACCTTCAGAATATTTATTCAGTAGTCTCCAAATGGAGCTAGACATTAGAATCGCCTAGTGAGTTTTTGAAGCATATCTGTGCCAAGAGCAATCAAATCTGGGTCTGGGAAGGAGTTGTGAGGGCCTGTCGTAGCGGAAAGCCATTAGGCTCACCAAGATGTCCATGTCCTAACTCCTGAAACCTGAGTACAAGGCAATGGCAAAGGGGAATTAACGTTACTAATCAGCTCTTAAAATAGAGAAATTCTGAGATATCTAAGTGGGCCCAATGGGATAACCAAAGTCTTTAAATGTGATAGAGGGAAGGAATCAGAAAAAAATAGTGCCAGAGTGATGCATGTGAGAAAGATTCGACCAGCTGTTGCTGGCTTGAAGATGGAAAAAAAGAGATGACCAGCTAAGGAGTGAAGGTGGCATCTGGAAACCACAAAAGGGAAAAAAGTGAATTCTCCCCTGGGCCTCTAGAAAGGAGCACAGCCCTGCCGACATTTTGATGTTAGTCCAGTGCGACGCATGTTGGACTTCTGACACCCAGACCTGTAAAATAATAAGTATGTGTTGTTTTAAGCTCATAGGTCTATGACAATTTGTCATAGTAGCAACAGGAAATGAGCACAGGATCCAAGCATCAGTTATTTTTAAGCATTATCAGGTGCTCCAGATGCTCCGCTGAGAATCACTGGTTTTGATAAGTAGCTGCTCATTAGAATCTCTGAAGAAGCTTTTCATAAAACTCTAGTAAATGGCACCCAGCACCGAGATGTTTTCAAAATATTAACTTATTTAATACCCATAACAACTTTATAAAATAGGAATCATTATCAGAAGCACAAACTTTTTAAAGGAAGCTGTCCAATGTTGCCCAGCCCCAGCTACACAGTGCTAGGCTGCAAACCCACGCAGGCTGCTCATATAACCACCACCATGTTGACCTAAACTTCGTGGATAGCCTGCTGAGTCCTATTTTTAAACAAGAGTAACTATTAATAAATGCAGCAATGTTTAGTGTTATTAGGAATATTACTGTACTTGAGAAGAATCAAATTAATCTTAATAACTCCAATAAACAAGAAAAGTTCACTTTTTGTATACTTCAGTCATGAGGGGAGGTATATGTTTCCTAATAGTAATGTAAGTAAAAAAAAAAATTAATGCTGAGAGAGAATCATTAATTGTCTCCATATTCAACAGGTGGTCCATGGATTTTCAGAACAGTTCAATACAATATATTACATTGTGTACATGTTATATACCATATGGGAAGCCTGCCTGTTTGCATATTGGGCCTATTCACTTTTTTTTCCTCAAAGGCCATTGTCAACCAACTAAAATGTCAACACACTTTGACATTTTGGTGACATGCTTAGAAGAGGCACAAGACACCAAAACAAATCTATAAAATTCAGTGGAAGATTTATTTATAAAACATTTAAATTTAAGAGTTAGAAAGATGAAGGCAAATGGCAAAACCAACTTCCTAGTGTTCAAGTACTGCCATTTCTGTTCATCCTCATCAAAGACTATAATCCTTGTATATGTTAAATCTTTCAAATTTCTAGCCTTTCTTTCCTCTGGGTGTTGTAATGAAAAGAGTACTGATGTTGAGTATAAACCATGAAACCATAGCAATTTCTCCTCATCTAGAAAATGTGTGTTGCACCTGCTTTTTCTACCCCACAAGATTGGGAAAACACAAACAACAGTGTTTGGGAAAGTGTGTTGAAATTAGTAAAGCATCATGTAAATAATTATTCAATGTAATAATCTGCATCACAAAAGTTACCTATCTTTGCATAACAAGTTAGCCTAAATTTTTGTAACTTAAAGCAACAATTACTTTATAATTTCTTAGGTCATGAATTCAAGCACAGATTAGCTAAATTCTCTGCTTCAGGGTTGCTCTGAGGCTGCAATTAAGGGGCCTTTTGTGGCTACCATCATCTCAAGGCTCAACTGGGAAACGATCTGCTTCCAAGAGCATTCACATCATTGTCAGCAGGATGCAGTTCTTTGCTTGTTTCCCACTTGCTGTTGATTGGAGGTGGTCCTTGGTCCCTTGGCTCATGGCCTCTCCATCATAGTAGTTTGCTTGCTTCATCAAAATTTGTAAGCTCAGAAAGAACACAGCAAGATAAAAACAAGAGTCTCGTAAACCAACTGTGAAAGCAGCATCCCATCACTTTTGCCTTTTTCTACTTATTAGAAACAAATTGCTAGGATCATCCCACACTGAAGGGGAGGTGACACATGATGGTATGAAGTCGGGAGGTAGGGATGACTGAGGGTCATCTTAAAAGCCATCTTATCACATGGACCTTTTCCTACTCCCTAAATATACCCTGGGCTTGGCTCCCTTTGGGTTATTGTCTGAGGAATTCCTTCTATTTGTGAATCTTCTCTCAAACCCCGCTTAAACTTCAAGGTACAACTCAATTAAGACCTCCTTTTGTGAATTTTTCTGTTGTAGATAGGAACTCCCAAAGCCTAAATTCCCAAATCATTCGGCATACATCTTATGTCACATATCATCTCCTGCTTTTTTGTCAGAATATTCATAGCCTTCGGACCTATTCATTGATCAGGACCTAAAAGGCAATTGGCTATTTGTATTCTCCCAATGGGTGAACGATGAAACAAGCTACAAAATGAGCAATTTATACAGAGCTATTGAATTAAGGTAGTTTTGTAAACAAATGTTAAAATCAACTGTTTTATGATCTCCTTTCTGCTGAGGGGCTTACTTGAAGCCACGAGGAATTAATCAATAATTTCAGTTCAGAAAAAGTCTTGTTTCAAGGATTCTTGCTTGTTTTCGATTTGTTTTTCTTTTTAAAGGACATTTGTGGTCTGCTCTTCTAATGACTTGATTTATCAAGAAAGTGAACCTGCAGAAAATAATGGAATCATTTGACCACAATAGTAAGATCCCAGGTTTTTTGGCGCTTGTGCATGATAAGTGCATACTTTTGTTCCAAGAGTTTTTCTGTGGCCACATAGTTCCAGTTATTAAAGTGTTCTAGAGCAGGCTTAATTTTAAGGCAATTTTTCCCTTGAGTATAAAGTTTTGATGAGAAATCTGTCCTTTATATTAACTTGTTTTAAAAGGTCCTATGCAGTAAGGATTCCATTAAAAAAAAAAAAAAAAAAAAAAAAAAAAAAAAAAAAAAATAATATGTGTTATAATATAAAATAAAAAATATTGTTTTTTACCGTCCCTTTGTCGTACGGAGTACATTAAAAAAAAAAAAAAAAAAAAAAAAAAAAAAAAAAAAACCTATGAGATGGGTGATTATATTCCTGCTATACTCTGTTTGTGTGTAAATAGACCTATCCTCCCAAGAAATCACTTAGATGATAGCCTAGGTATAAACAGTGTCTGAGGACCTATCAAATTATATAGGCATAGTAGAATCTGAGCCAAAATTTCTATTTCTTTGGGGTATTTATTAAGTTGGACCCAATATTCTTAGATTATAAAATTGTAGAAACTAAATGGAATATTAATTCATTTCATTTCAAAATACTTCAAAGGTTCCATTGACCTTTACTTAGGAACACTTACATGGTTGATAATCTGTTGAAACTGGTACCAAGGGCTTTTGGTTTAGGTGAAATCTACATTCAGTTCTCTTTACTAAACTTAATCCCAAAAAGGCTTAGGGAGAGCATTTCTCAGGGCAACTTATTATTAAGTTCTCTGCAAAGCCCTTCTCTCACCCACCCCCCACTTCACTTTCTATTTGTCCTGGCCATTTATTCTGCAGAGAATTTCAGAGTTTGGGATGAAACTTTTCTTTTCCTCAAGGCTTTCTCCCATCAGTGTTTTCTATATTGGAAATGGCCAATGTTCAAAGTTAACTTTCTGGCTAAGTAAATAGGACTTAATCCATTTGTTCAATGGTCCATGGGCTTTGAAACATCATGGGGTTTGGTTCAGTGTTCTGAATGCCAAGTCACAGGAAACAGATAGTTCACTGCATTTTATGCTTCAATGGGATGGAGGTAGGAATTGTAAATTCATGTAAAAACAAAAGTGGAAAATGTTGGGATATATGATTTTAGTCAAGGTCTCACTGATAGTTTTCATTATATGAATAGGCAATTTATTATTTTTTCATTCATTTGGCAAAACATTTTTGAGCATTATTGAGTTTAGAATTGTTTTAAGATATGGAAATAAGCAGTGAACAACAACAACAAAGTACCAGCTCCCATGGATCTCATAGTAAGCCAAGAAATAGATATTGAATTAATAATTATGTAGACTTACATTATGCCAGACAGTTTTAAATACTAAGAAAAAAATATTTTAAAGCTACAGAGAGTAACAGTTTTTTTTTTTTGGGGGGGGGGCGTCGGGGGTATGTACCATTATAGAAAAGACAGCATTTGAATGGTGAACTGAAGAAATTGATAGAGTGAGTTTACATGAATATTTGAGCAGGAGGAAGTTGTGAAGGGAGCTGTAAGATAGCTTGGGGTGTGTGTGGATTATATTGGGACTGGTAGGTCATCATCAGGACTTTGATTATATCCAAATAAGATAATAAGACATCAGATGGCTATAAGCAAAGATGTAATCTGTCCTATGTTTTAAAATAGCAGTTCTCAACCTGTGGGTCGTGACCCCTTTGTAACAATAAAAATACGTTACGGCATTAGGAAGGTTGAGACCTCTGCTTTAAAAGGGTCTGTATGCCTGGCATATGGAGAGCAGACTTCCAGAGAGCGGGGATGGACATTGAGTATTAGAGGTGAGGTGCCAACAATGACCCTGACTCCACAAGTGAAATGATGAAGTTGCCATTAATCTAGATGATAAGATTATGGGTGAGTAAGCTGTGGGGAGAATTGGGGGCTTAGTTGTCCACACTTTAGTGATGAGAAATATTACTAAAAAAAGTGGTAATGATATGAGTCTAAAGTTCTGGAAAGAGGTTCAGACTGAAGAAATAAATATGGGCATCTTCATCTTTCAGACAATGTCTAGAGACAAGGGACTGGTGAAATCACTAAGAAGAAAGTATCTAAATGGAAATGAAGTCTGAAGCCTGTGCTCTGGGGCATGCTAATGTTCAGAGATAGGTTGCCATGGAGGGCCCCATGAAATAGGAGAAAAGAGACAATGTGTAAAAGACTTGAGAGATTTACTGAAATCCTAACGTATACTACGCACTGTGATAGGTCTGGGATTCAATGATGAAGAAAATAGTTTCTGCCCTTGAGGATTTCATAGTTTATTGGAGCTTTAATGCAGTTATATTTATAGAGAGTTATATAGTATGTGCTTTAGACTCAGGGAAGACAAAAATTCTCTCTCTGCCTTTGGATATCAAAAATGCTTCACTGAAGGAGGTGACATTGGAGTTGGCAGAAAAACATGACATTGTTTTCCACATAGATCAGGGAGTGAAGGGCATTCCAAGTGCAATACATCCCATATACAAAGATATAGAATCGGAAAACATGCTGTGCTGGTGTGTAGGGAGTGTCAGGAAGTAGCCTCGTCACAGGATAACCCCAGATACAGAGTCGCAGTGTACTGGCATCCGTCACCTAATGGTCGTGTAATTACCATGTTATCTCCTTTTGCCCTTTATATATTATGTACCATCCTTATGCAAAATACTTTAAAATACTTCACTAATTTACTGTCAAATCCCATAAAGTCAGTATTATTACCCCCACTTATATCCAAGGACACAGACACACAGAGAGGCTGAATAATTCCTCCAAGTTTTCTAGGTAGTTAGTAGCATGGAGGCTGGTGTGTGAGGATAATGAAGAAAGCCAGGATTCAAAACAAGATTGTTTGACTCTGATGGTAGACAAGGAGATGTGATGGCTATTTACTGACATGAAGGTCCAAGCTAGGGCAGTCAGAGTGGGTGTGTGGAGAAGGGGATGGATTTGGTGAAGTAAGAGAGAAGCCCAAGGGATTTCAGTTGAGGAATTGTTGGAGAAAGCATAGTCTGAATAGATAGTGATTGCATTCATTTAAAAAAAAGTGGGAAAATAAGACAATGTTCCCATGAATACAATTACCAAGAGTACCTGTTCCATGAATAATGGTTTTAATGCAGTATATGGTCAGGAGAAAGAAAGAAAATCTGGGGGTTAAAGCAGTCTTAATGAATGTTAGGAAACGGAACTTCAAAGAGCACTGGAGTGAAAAACAGAACTGGGTGACCTCATGTCATCATTAACTGCCTACCTGTCCTTGGGGAAGTCACCTCACCTCGGTGGGCTGCAGTTATCCCATTGGAAAATAAGGAAGATGCAGGGAGGATGAGGACTGTAAGAGTTTGCTGCACCTCCTGCAAGTGCCTAACTCAGGAGAGGATGTTCTCAGTTGTCCAGAGAGTGAGGTCACTCAAAATTCCTGCAATGAACACGAAAAGTACAGATACAAAGAATGACAATCATAGCCAAAGGACTGCCCCAGAACTGGAACTAGAGAAAGACTGGTGATAAAACATTACAAAGAAAAACCAAGGTCATACTTGATGACTGGATGGGTGAAAAAGAGACAAGGATAACTCTATGCTCACAAAGTGGCTACTAACAGAAATGTGAAAAACACGAAGAGAATAATAAGAATAATTTAGTTGTATTGAAATAAAAAAACAGTGGGACATTTAAGGGTTCAACAAAAGCTGCAAAATGTACACATTCAACAAAAAGCCAAAGCGGACAGCACCAAGGAGAGAGCTCTGTAGCCTGCCATCACGAACCTACCTCTGGGAAGGCAACAAGCTCATTAACTCCACGATGCTGGGGACCAGGGCCATGCCATTTCCTACTCTGTCCCCATCATTTCACACAGACGAGGTGCCCAAAAAATATTTTCTGAACAATCCAGATTTCTTCAGCCTACCCTCAAGGATATCAAGACTCCACAAATGCCTTGATGAAATCCATACCCACTATCTTTAGTATGTTCTTACAAATGCTATGCAAGCCTAGTAAAGAAATGAGGTCAATGTGACCAATCATAACTCTTCCAAAAGTAGTGACCATGAACAACCTGGAAAGGTATGGACTCTGTCCTTAGAAGTGCCCCATTCAATTACTTTAAAATGTTTTGGTAGAGAACTAGAAAGTCTTCATTATAATCATTTTTTAAAACTATATCTCATGTACCCGCACACAGATATAAATCCAAAAGATCAGAAATTAAAAATCAGCACTGACAAAGTCAAAAAAAAAAAAAAAAAGAAAAAAGAAAAGAAAAAAGTGAAAGGACTAACGAAGGATGTGGCATAATAAAATTAAGCCATCATTGATGCCTTAAGATGACTTATACATACCAATTGGATCAGCTGAGTTCTTTACCTATTAGCACCATAAAATATGGTTTCTAGATTCCTGGAATTTTAATTAAGACCATAAAATATAAGATATATATTTTCCCTTTAATTTACTTACAAAGGAAAGGACTCAACCCTGGGAATTTATTTATAACCTGAAAATACGTATATCTCTGCATAGTTTTTAAAAGCAGTCTCTCCTCTCACTCCTGAAAAACAAAAGATGTGCCCAAAGGTAATTTTCTCCTATAAAAAAAGGCACAAAGATTTAAATTCTGGAGATTAGCAGAATGCAAGGAAAGATAAGTGTTTAGCGATAAAACGATTAAAATAAAAATAATTTAGAATTTCTGATGCTTGATGTCTAAAATCTCTGTATAAAGTTTAAGTTTTAGTGGTCAGACCTCTCTCCTGAGTTCCAGACCTAACTGTCTCTTGGAAACCTGTACGTAAATGGGCTCTAGGAACCTTGAATGTCCCAGAGGCACCTTGAACTCATTAAGGTCAAAAATTGATCTCAGTGTAGGTTTTGTCAGATCACTCTCTCCCACCTTTCTGAAAAGCCAAGTCTTGGTGAAAGGCACAGACATGTAGGCAATCAAACAGTTAAATTATTCCATGACTCCTCCATTTAACTCCTTTTTTTGTTCACATCCAATCAGCTAGCAAGTCCAGGCTTCAGTTTTCCTGATACATGCCCATCTTTCCTCGTATATCCAGGCCAAGATGAATCCTTCTTTTCAATACCCACTTCAGAGTGATTGTAACATGAATTATCCACGAGCAGGATATGAAGTCTACATGATGTGTGCGCAATGGTTCTGTACATTTATTTTTTGTACTTTACTCAGAGGTGGTGTCACTGGAGATAAGTAGGTTGCCTGTACCTCCATTCTGTCATCTTTATAAGCTTCTTTCTGGGAAGAAGTTAAGGTGATCTTTAAAGCTAGTTAGAGAAAAATGGAAAGAAGGCTCTTGGATACTTTCATAATACTTTTAGGGTGAGGCTATATGGTTTCTGAGAGATTTAGTGATACATATAAAACAGTAACACATTGAAACCCTGTATTTGGCTTTTCCTGTGTAATTGAGTTTTGTTATTAACAGTAATACTGTTTTCTCACTACAGTTGTAAAGGGTTGGTCTATTAATTAAAGAGGTTGAAAGAGTGAGAGAGAGAGGAGAGGGAGGAGAGGAGGAGAGAAGCCGCTGAGCTTGGTGTTTGGAGAGATAAGTAGTTTGTCACAAACAGTTGAATTTCCTGAGACAGCAATATTTGAGACAGGAGGAGGTGACATATTCTGAGAGTTTTGAGAATTGCCCTTTGAATCAAAGAAGTCTCCCTGGAATGACAATGTCCATGGTGAGTGTTTGTGGGTTTCTGAGAACCATCATTCAGGGGCCTTCGAAAAGCCCTCGTGGCTTGACCTGGAATTGACTGGAGGAATGCAGAGCTAGCTGTCCCGTCACGTCCCACCCCCCAGGCCTGGGCAAAGACCCATGTGTGATTCCAGTGACCAACAAGAAAGGGAAGAGAATGAGCAGAGCTTCATTTCTGTAAAGCATATAAGTGTTAGTGTTCGTGTCTGGTCAATAGTGGGAAGTGAGACTTAGAAATGGATTAATATTAGGTGTGTTAACCATGAAGACTGGCTGCTAGAATCTCGTTGTGATCTGCCTGAAAATAATTTTAAAAAAGCAAAGTATTTGACATTCTTAATGTTGTGAAGCAATTCACACTTATACAGAAAAATTCATAATGATCAATAGTTCAGCTGAAATCAGACACCTAGAAAAATAAATGGCTCATTTTAAATGTTAATGAGGTCTTTAAAAACATGAGCTCTTGAGATTGTGGTAGCAATAATTTGTCTTATAGCTCGAGGAATAGTGAATTCAAACTTTTTGATGGTAGAAAGTGGTTAACCCTGGATATTGTCCAGAAGCTATACTGGATTCTTACCCATTTTACTTCATTTATGTACCTCCATAAATCAGTACCCTCAGAGCAGATGAATTAGTATGGTCTCCTTACTTTATGCTCAGGGATAGAAATTCCAAGTGCAATTTCTTAAGATCTCTTTCCATTGGAAATTAATAGAATAGAAATCAACAACTAGCTTTCCCTCATATTGAAATGAGGCTACCTTTTCAGTTCAGTTACATAAGTGCACAGGTAAGTACCTACTGTGTGTATTCAATATCTTGGTAGGGACATGGGAGTCTCATGAAATTGAAATGTCTGGTTTTATAATCAGTGGTCAATTATTTGCCAGATGAATGTCTTCCAGAAAGTCACTTAATTTCACTTCCTACATTTAAGTTGTTATAAGAGTAATGCTTACTGCACAATGATATAGCAAAGTGATATCTGGAAAAGTTTGTAGGATGTTGTTGTTATCAAGTGCAAGACTTTCTGCTCTGTTTTCAAAGTGTAATTTTGCTCATTTGTTCAGTCTATAACCTAGTAGTCCCTAAAAATACGAGAAGAGAATGTCAAACATCATGAAAGAGGTATTTCTGAGAACAATTTATTCAGGATAGGCTTTTCAGTAAAAATGCAATTAAGCCTAGCCTATTGCATATGGGATCTATAACCATAATCTATAGAAAATAAACAATAGTTGTTAATGGAAATTTTAGCAAGTAAATAATTCATTTAAAAATCACAAAACAGATCAAAAGTAAAGATATAATAGAATGGATTATATTGTACCTTCATAAAGTTGAGGATATTATGTTTATTCATATTTTCTCAGAGGATTTGACAAATCATTTTGAATTAAAAGAACCCTCCATTTTCAACTTATTTTTCTGAACCAGTGGTTCTGATTCAACATCACCTGTAGGGCTTGTTAAAATACAAAGTTCTGGGCCCCACTTCCAGAATTTCTGATTCAATAGGTCTAGAGTGGGGCCTGAAAATTTACATTTCTATTATAACAAGCTCTCTGGTGATGCTGATTGCTGTTCTGAGAATCATATATTGAGAACAAATTGTTCTCACATTTTAAGAACCAATCACACTTTGAGAACCAAATACCAGTTCACTCACTGGTCTAAAATGAGATAAGTCGGCACCACCTGGAAAGCTTTTAAAAAATACAGATTCCAGGATTTACCCTCAGAGATCTGCTTCTGCAGGTCTTGGCTAGGACCAAGCATCTGTGTATTTTAAAAGCTCCCAGGACTTACTAATAGACAAACTTGGAAACTAGTTCTCTACGTAGAGCTAAAAGCTTGTTGCATTTATACATACTAAGTCACATAGGCTTTTCCTAGGATTAAAATTTAGAATAAACCTAACAATAAAATATAATAAAACCATCTTCCTGATGTAAAGGAAGAGAACAATGAATAAAGCTAGTTTTTATTTAGGAAAATATTGGTTTACTTGATTTCCATTAAACTGAAGACAACTTGACATTTTTATTTAAAATATATTTTCTTCCCAAGGATGATGACATTGTTTTGAGTTATATATATCCTTAAAAGCAAATGGAAACCAAAATGCTAAGATTTCACATATATGTTGTAATATACATGGTACTTTATAATAATTCATATGCTTCTGTTATTTTTCTTTTAAAACTCATTAAAACAAAATTGTTACAGAAGATATTTTTTTTTTATTCCAAATTTATCAAAGTTATCTGCAAAGTAGTCATCTAAGACATGAGAAATGAGGCAGGTGAACGCTCCCATGGAACATTTTGATGATGGATTATACTCAGTCACTTGCTCAGAGCCATATTTAATCATGTACCATGGCCTTCTAAACCTTTGCGTTTATACTTCCCCATAACGGATATCTCATCTACATGCAAAGGTGATTTTGTTTTATTACCAATAGTTTTGTAAACTCCATGTGGAAAACTTCATCATCAAACTTTATCTTCTATAGTATGTCTATCTTTGGACAGTAAAAATTCTAAGCCAGGATTTAACTGTGAGTTCAGCCGATAATGAAAAAAAAAAAAAAATCTAAGCTGGCTCTTCCATAACTATTTCAGTTATGTAATATGGAAATGAGTAAATGTTTATTTTGGTCAATATAGCAAGCAGGTGTGGCTCGCAGATAGGCCAGGTCGAGCTAAATTAAGTGAAGTGTGGTGTTTGTACATAATTGCTTTCCTGATCACCATGAGAATTTTTTATTGCACATTATGAGATTAAAGGTTTTACACAAATTGCAGATTTGGAATCTTATTTTTCAAACAAAACATACATCCTTTGTAGTTATACACTTCATTTCACCCATTCAGGCAGGTTGAAGCTTGAAATGCTGTTCACAATTTCTTTAGGTATTCCTGTATGTATAATCAAGCTTAAAAATATCCAGCAATAGTCAAGATTCTGTTTCTTGTACTAGCAAGGATCTAAATTTGCTATATATTTAACATAAATGTACGTTAATCATGTGGAAACACTAGGGAATCTGGTTTAGGAAGCGTTGGAAGGCCACACCTGTCAAGTAGTATGTTTTAAATACATGTTTGCTTCATTTTTATATGACAATAATTGTGCTAAATTAGGAATTAAGGTTTAATTAGCACAGTCCTCCAAAAGGTAACACACATCAACACATGCCTCACATACTTAAGGGCCAAAGGCATTGTGTTAGAGACCGAGGCAATCCAAAAATGTAAAGGTAAAATTCTTACATTTAAAGAACTTGCTTTCTGGAAGGTAAGACAGAGATTCACAAGGAAAATTCTGATGGAACAAATGCCTTGGGGCAAAAAGACCAGAATTTAGTTCAGGCTCCATGGGGGCATAAATCTCACGTTAAAGGATATAAGAATGTTCAGTGTAGTCAAGTTGAATGAGGGAATTATACACCCAAAGAGGCTCCTAAGCTAATAGGGTGCATTTGAATAACAGCAAGATGTTCTTCATGGAGAGATGTAGTAAGTGGGACAGTGGACAGAGAGACGCTAGAATGCCAAGGCCCTCACTTATTTTGTGTTTTAAAATAGGAGTATTTATCTTGATTTCAGTTAAAACATGGATTATTTCTCTACTCATGGTGAAAAGCTTTTTGCTGAACTCTCCCAGCTCCACCTTTTGCTTTGCACAAGCAGACAAAATCCACACAAATATCAATGCTGCCAAGTCACGTGTGAGAAAAGCAACCACTAGGTGGCAGAACTGTATCACATTCGGTCAGGACCAGAAAGCTGGTCTCTTCTGATGGGAAATTTGTCCCACTCTGTCAGAACATGCCAGCTGTAGCCTGGTACTAGGAGTCTAGGATTATCCAGAAGCTTTGTTGGAGGCTGAACAGCAAACTAAAAGGAGTTCTTTGACTGCTAGCAACCTGCACTCCAGCCCTGCTTTCATTCACTCATCCCAGCGAACACAGGTTATTGGATGAATGCAGCATGGAAATATATCTTACATAATTTCTTTGATTAAACATGTAATCAAGCTATGTTAACCAGTGTGATGAAAATGTGTCAAACGGTCTATAAAAGGAGTGTATGGTGCCCCATGATTGCATTAATGTACACAGCTACGATTTAATTAAAAAAAAAAAAAAAAGAAATCAATAGTATAGATGCGGGGACAAAGATACTAATTTCTACTAATATTTAGTGATACTTCTATTAATATTTC
>CAUYPK010078757.1:0-32716 GCA_963574355.1 Loris lydekkerianus | reverse complement strand
CAAGAACACAGTAAATAAAGTAAGCAGACAGCCTTCAGAATGGGGGAAGATATTTGTAGGTTATGTCTCCAGCAAAGGTTTAATAACCAGAATCCGCAGAGAACTCAAATGTATAAGCAAGAAAAGAACAAGTGATCCCATTGCAGGCTGGGCAAGGGACTTGAAGAGAAACTTCTCTGAAGAAGACAGGTGCACGGCCTACAGGCACATGAAAAAATGCTCATCATCTTTAATCATCAGATAAATGCAAATCAAAACTACATTGAGATATCATCTACCTCCAGTAAGATTAGCCCATATCACAAAATCCCAAGACCAGAGATGTTGGTGTAAATGTGGAGAAAGGGAACACTTCTACACTGCTGATGGGAATGCAAATTAACACATTCCTTTTGGAAAGATGTTTGGAGGACACTTAGAGATCTGAAAATAGATCTGCCATTCAATCCTATAATTCCTCTACTAGGTATATGCCCAGAAGACCAGAAATCACATTATAACAAAGATATTTATACCATAATATTTATTGCAGCCCTATTCACAATTGCTAAGTCACGGAAAAAGCCCAAGTGCCCATCGATCCATGAATGGATTAATAAATTGTGGTATATGTACACCATAAAATATAATGCAGCCTTAAAGAAAGATGGAGACTTTTCCTCTTTCATGTTTACATGGATGGAGCTGGAACATAGTCTTCTTAGTAAAGTATCTCAAGAATGGAAGAAAAAGTATCCAATGTACTCAGCCCTACTATGAAACTAATTTATGACTTTCATATGAAAGCTATAACCCAGTTATAACCTAAGAATATAGGGAAGAGTGAGAGGGAAGGGAGGGGGGAGGATGGGCAGAGGGAGGGTGATTGCTGGGATTACACCTAGGGTACATCTTAAAAGAGACATGTGAAACTTAGTAAATGTAGAATATACATGTCTTAACACAATAATTAAGAAAAATAATAAGAAATAACTAGGAAAATGCCAGGAAGGCTATGTTAACCAGTGTGATGAAAATACGCCAAATGGTGTATAAAACCAGTGTATGGTGCCCCATGATCACATTAATGTGCACAGCTATGATCTAAAAAAAAAACTTGGAAATGTTAAATTATATAAAAAGAAGTATATAGACACAAAGTTTTGGATCAGAAAGTTAAGCAAGCAGTATTCCCTTTATGTACTCAGTTGTAGATAAAAATCCTCACAATGCACCCTGGGGGCAGTAGCTCACCCCTGTAATCCTAACACTCTGGGAGACCAAGGAGGGTGGGTTAGGAGCTCAGAAGTTCAAGACCAGCCCGAGCAAGAGCCATACCCCATCTCTACAAGAAAACAAACAAAAAATCCTCAAAAATGTACCCATTTTGTGGCAGGTTATATTTGAAGTTCCTACAACCATGGAAAGTGAAAGCCTCAGGACAATCCCAAGGACTTGAATGTTCCAGATATTCATTGTTTCAGTACTCATATAGCTTCCTTCATCAACCAGAACATTATTGCAAATGGAGAAGATATAGATTTATAACGTCAAGCAAAGGGATGAAACTAGTTAGTCTCTACAGATTATTTTTAGATGGCTTTTGCTCCTAATCTAACTAAATGCAGGCCTTCTTAATCTTTAAGTCTCATATCTCATCAATCAAAGATGAGTGATTATTTACCACTTCTAATAGTTTTAATGTACATAAATCAAGACATTGGAGAGCATAAATCATGTCCAACAGGTTGAATAGGACAAGATAAGGTTGATGCCTAAATATTAAATATCTAAGTCTGAATCAGTTCAAATTTGTAATAGTTCAAATTTTCAACTATTTTTCCAAAAAGTTTATAGTATATATTTAATATTTTTGTTTATTATGTTAACAAATAATTCAGGTCTACTAAGTTTTTCACATCTTTTCTCATTTTCTTAGCTTTATTTTCTTAATTGATTTATATCCTGACTTTCATGTTATGTGTCAATTTGACACATCTATGAATTTTTTCATAAGTATTTTTTAGTTTTTCTTGTGAGGATCTTATATGTCCTTGGTTGAGTATGTTTCAAGATACTTTATTTTCATTGAAGCTATTGTAAATGGTATTCAGTTATTGATATGATTCTCAGCTGGACTATTATTGTTATATATAAACTGCAGTATATTATTATATGCTGATATATTTGCACTATTTTGTAACCTGAGACTTTATTGAATTTATTTATGAATCTAGGTATCTTTTTTAGAAACTATGAGGATAGTCTAGATACAAGATCATGATCATGTCATCAGAAAACAGGAATAGTTTGGATTTTTTTCTGATTTAGATGCCCTTTATTTCCTTTCCCTGATTGCTTTGACTAGAACTTCCAGTACTACGTTAAATAAAAGTGGTGACAGTAGGCATCCTTGTCTTGTTCTGGTTGTTCAGGACAATGCTTTCAACTTCTTTTTATTCAGTATGATGTTGGCTAAGGGTTTGTCATATATAGCTTTCATTATTTTGAGGTATGTTTCTTCTATGCCTAGTTTGTTGAACATTTTTATCATAAAGGGATGCTGGATTTTATTGAAAGATTTTTCTACATCTGCTGAGATGATCATATTCTTTTTTAAATTGTGTGACTCTTTGAATCAATTTATTGATTTGTATATGTTGAATTATGCTCACATTCCTGGGATGAAACCCACTAGATTATGGCGAAATATCTTTTCGATGTTCTGTTGCAATTGGTTTGCTAGTATTTTGTTGAGAGTGTTTACATCTACGTCCATGAGGAAAACTGGTTTGTAGATCTATTTTTTGTGTGTGTGCTTTCCTGGCTATGCTATCAGAGTGATATTAGCTGTGTAGAACGAGTTAGGGAGGACTTTCTCCTTCTTGATTTTATGGAATAGTTTTAGTAAGATAGGTGTCACGTCTTTGTACATTTGGCACACTTCAGCTGTGAATCCATCTGGTCTTGGGCCTTCACTTGTTGGAGATTTTTTTTATTACTGTTACCATCTTGCTTCTCATTATTGGTCAATTCAGGAGTTCTATTTCTTCCTGATTCAAGCTTGAGAAGTTGTGTGTTTCTAAAAATCTGCTTTCTATGTTTTTTTTTTTTTTTTTTTTTTTTAGTTCTTTGTTTTGTTTCTTGTTTGTTTCTGTGCAGAGGTTTTCACAGTAGTTTCAAATGATTTCTATGGTATCAGTTATAATGTGTCTTTTTTCATTTCCTATTCAAATTACTTGAATTCTTTCTCTTATATTCCAGGTTGACCCTGATAGTAGTGTATTGATTTTGTTTATCTTACTTCCTTCTACAATTATCCATAAAGTTTTTCATTGATTCCCTTTGGACTTTAAATATTCTGGTCTACTTTTCGTAGGTTACAGATTACCTCGGTTGCCATAGGTGCCTATTTCCTTTTCTTTTTAGAAATTATTGTTGCCTGCCATTTTTCTGACAATTGTATGTTGATGTCTATTAGTCTTGTGATGTGTGTGATATTTTCTGTATGCACAGTTCTGTATCTGTGACCATTTCTCTAGTTTGTGTCATGAGCTAGAAACTGTATTTTATGGACTTGGGTACCTAAGTCATAACAAAACTCTCTGTTTGCTTCAGGGCCCTTTTTAATTTTCTTATCCAGGCAGGCAGACTTTTCTCCTACTTCTCCATAGCCCCTTTCTATCCATAATCATGTCCCTACTAGGATGACTTAACTTCATTTTGAAACACATATTGAATTGCCTATTCAGCATCAGATTATATTAATATTTACTTCTGACATATATACACATTTCTCAAATAGTTAGCAGAATTAATAAGTGACTCAGAAAAAATTAATCTTGATCTCAACAACTCAGATATGTTTTGTACAACTGCTAATTTACATGACAACTAATAAAAAATAGACAGCTTTTTAAAGTAGAGTTTTGGACTATGTGAGGTTCTATTAGCTAAAGAGTGAGCAGTGTATCTGAATGCAGACTGGTCTATTTAATGAATCTGGTCTATTTTTAGTTGCTTTGATTCCATGCAACTTATTAACTTGGAACCTTTACATCTATATAGAGTCATAGTATGAAAATATCATGAGCTGTGAAATTCTACTGCAGAACTAAAAGCTAATGAGTGGGAAAAGGTGATAGAAAAAACATGTTAGGCATGTAGGACATCATAGGTTTGAAATATTAGAAAGAATAAAGAAAGTTAAGCAGAGAAATAAAAATTCCTCTCTTTCTTCAGAATCTCACACATGATCTTATTATACCTGTGTCATAATTGTTAGGTACTTGTTTTATTCATTATTACTTAAAGGTAAATGGCTCTAAACAAACGCTATAATGTTTTCATTTTATTCTCTATATATGGAGCATAATGATTTGAATGTAGCTATTGCTTCAGTATAAGTTACTAAATGAATAATGTTTGCAATATTCTTTTCTAAGAAAAAATATTTCTTTTATTTCTGTTTTTTTTTTTAATAGCTAACATGAAATATGCAGCAAAAAAGCAAGAGAACTATAACTTTGTTATTCCAAATGTGTCATCCACCTAGTCCAGGATCTCTGAAGAAAATAATATAATACCACCCTAATCTTTAGTTAGTTATGCCCTTGGGTAAATGGTAATAAGGAAATACATCTGAAAGAATATTTTCTCATTCTCATCCACACAGCATTAAAATTACATTGCAAAATTACAAAACGCATAAAGAAATGATAAATTAAAAGACTCAGAAGTAACCATAAATCTTAAAATAAGATAAGAATTAATATCAGGTAATAAATCATATGTAGAAAACATAAATAAATTGGTTTGAATATTATGGACATCGACAAAGCATCAAAACACAAAATTTTAACAAAATAATTTAAAGCACAAAATAAACAAATTTATTCTAGAAATAAAAGATTGACACCACTACCTTAAAAATTAACATATATGAAAATTAAAAAATGAATAGAATTAAAATATACAAAATAGGCCCACTAATGAAGTAGTGACAAATGACAATGGAAGAGAAGCAACATTCAAAATAATAAGGATAAAAACCTCCAAAATAAATATAATTATCAGATATAGGTCACATAGTGATTCTTAAAGAGAATAACAAACCTTATTTCAAATACGCATATTTCTCAATAAAATAAAGAATGTAATATCATACAAAATTAGTACATTTACTGTTTTCTCATGGTTTAATTATTTTTTCTGAAAGAGAGTCAATCTTGGTCTTATTTTATTTTATTTTATTTTATTTTTTTATTAGGAATATAAGTGGAGAAAGCATTCTCATTCCTGGCTACACCACTCATCATACTTGGGTACTTTTCCCACGCAAATGACTTCAACTGCATTATTAGATCTCTGACCTCTTCTTTTGGAGTCTCTGCAATTTATATGTCATCTCCCTTTGCTTCTTCCAGTTCATCAGCTGCTTTGTGCCCTTTTACGCATGTTTATACTCAGTCAATATAGCTTGGAAAATTGCTTCTGTGTCAGGTTCATTACATGTTGCCATGTCATCATCCATTGCAACAAAACCTTAACATTCTACTTCTTCAAATTCTGCCATCAGAGGTGTTCTGTGTCATGAAGCCAAAAAATCATGCTCTTGCGCTGTGACAAATCCAACTTTCTTGAAATACTTTGGTGTCATTTCTGGCTGAACTTTATTCCAAGCAGAACTGATTAAGAGCATTAACTGATGTAGTAGATGAACTTGCTTCCACAGGTATGCCATAAGTTTGTGTTTTAGTAATGACCCTCTGTAGGCGTTGGGCTTGGTAGTGCACTTTTCATTTTTGAGGTAGTGTTTGGAGACAGAAATTTCAGTGTCATAATTGTGATATGATTCACTTGATGGTGGCCAGGACAGTTGTCTACTGTCAGTAGAATTGACCTTTTCTTCTTTATTTCTTGGTTGTCAACACATACCTTCACCTCAAATAGGGCATCAGTAATCCATGCGTATTTTTTTGAGTCTCTTTTCAGGCATCACCTTGAAAAAGAGTCTGTACCCACATCATCATCTTTGAAGGCTCTAGTGAAGTCTAGGAACTTAATGATGAACTCTTCCACAACTTCTACTGGAACTTCATTGAATTCACCCCACAAGTCTTTCTGGGAGATCTCATGTCACAGTTTAAATCTCTCAAGCCAACTATTTGATGCTTGGAAATCTGCCATTGTGAATTCCTGTGTGAATTTTTTTTTTCTTTTTTTTTTTTGTAAAGACAGCATCTCACTGTACCACCCTTGGGTAGAGTGCCATGACGTCACACAGCTCACAGCAACCTCCAACTTCTGGGCTTAAGCAATCCTCCTGCCTCAGCCTCCCGAGCAGCTGGGACTACAGGTGCCCGCCACAACACCCAGCTATTTTTTTGTTGCAGTTTGTCCGGGGCTGGGTTTGAACCCGCCACCCTTGGCATATGGGGCCGGTGCCCTACTCACTGAGCCACAGGCACCGCCCACTGTGTGTGAAATTTTTAGCAACTTCTTGTATCTTTGACCCAGAAATTTGGGTATGAACTGCCGTCATTTGTTTGGACCAGTTTTCTGTGGCTTCATTGCCTTCATCAATGGAAGTTTTCCTCCTTTTCCCCAATCTCCTTACCATAGCTCTCTATATACTCATGTTTGTGTTTGTGAATGTTGTTCACTATGGTCTTGCTAACACCAAAATGTTTCACCATCTTTCTTTAGCTGTTGCTTTCTAGAAAATGTATAAGATCACCTTGTCTCTTCTATGTCAGCTCTTTCCTTTGAGCCATGTCTATATTAACTGTAAAATTTTTCAGTAATTGTAGGATGTACCTATAATTCAGACCAGTTCTTCAAATTAAGGAAGTATTCCACAGCATGTGATAACAACAGGATGTTAGGCCTAATCCAACATGCAGTAATAAGAAAGTATGAAAAAAGAACTTATACTAAAGTAAAATAATACAACTAAGGGACAAAGCCCATACTTTCTACCTCTGGGTACAGAGTGGACTCAACAGGTCAGGTTATAGAGGGTGAATTAATATTGTGTGACATAGTGGTCAAGATACAACTTATAAAGATAGTCAATATATAAAGGTCAGTCTTCCACTGAGCACATGTGGTCCATGACTTATGAAAATTAGGTCAACTTAAAGAGGTGGTCTATGTAGGGATGAGGTCAACTATGAAGGTTCTACTGTGTATCCTTTCTGCCTTCACTACAAGAATCTCACTGAGTAACAATGAGACAGGGAAAAGTTTAGCAATGTGAGTGCTACACTAACCATAAGTTAGCATCTCCCTTTAGTTAGAGAAATTTGAAGTCAGTCTGCTCCAAAGGTAATTATGACATCATCAAAACTTGAACCAGGCCAACTTTTAGTAGTCTGTCTCAATACCCTGTGGTAGCAGCATAACAGAAAAACAGGTAAACCCAATTCTGAACTTAAATCTTATTTACTTTAGCCTTACCTTAGTCTCAACCATTTCTTTTGCACACAATGTCCACCAACAATTCTAAAAAGTAATTGGGGAAAACACCCATTAAAAACACTAGATCTTTTTAAAGAGATCTAAGAGAGATCTAAGATATCTCTAAAAAGAGATCTATTTTCTTTTTAAAGAAAATCTAAAAAACACTAGATTCTTTTTAAAGAGATAAAAAGAATCACTAGAAGCAGATGTTAAAGCCTTTGGCATGCACTATACTAAATATATAAAATAAATCAGTGAAAAAGATGGGCAGCATGCAATCTTTCATCAAAACAGGGATTTCATCAAAAGTTAGAATATACGTGTGTGTTTGTGTGTATATAAATATATACATATATTCTATATAACTTAAATGTAAATAAGAAAAATAAAAGGACATCATTAGATATGAAGAAAATTAGTTTGTGTGCCAATTGAACAAAAGCAGAAAAGTTTCATTAGTCTATCAAAGACACTTAATAGAAATTATTTTTATATTAACATAAATTAGTATTTTTGCATTATGCTTTACTAATATAATAGAAAATTCAAATCTAAAATAGTTGACTTTGGTCCAAGGCAAATTATTTTATGTAACTGAGCTGTAGTTGACTCATGTTTTAAAAACAATAGTTAAGGTAGAATTATTCCTCCCTTTAAATACCAGAATCTTTGATAAAACTAGATGACAACATGTTTAGATTTGATGAGCCAGACATGTTAATGATCAACTCAGTCTCCTTGGCCATTAAAATATGAGCACAGAATAAGGCACTCTAACTACAGTTTATCCAATCTTTATTTATTTTTACATAATACAAATTTAACCTATTAGTAATATCAGTAAAGAGAAAGTTTTTCTTAAGCCTCACATTAATGCACATATGCAAATAAGTAATCTCACATTAGTATGCATATTAACTTAAATAAATATTTCCTCTCTTTAAAAACCTACATTGAAATTCTGACCAGACAGTGCTTTCTGTGAAATATTGAGCAGAAAAGATTGCTGGTGAAACATTTTAGGAGAAATCTTGAAATTTAAATTCAGCATTACTATTCAGATATGGAAATTGCAATAAACAAAATGTCTTTTCAAATGGAAAGCCCTTTTATAGTTACAGATGAATTGAAACCTTACAGTTCCAATACTATTTTCTAGTGTATCTCCATAATGTCATGAATGTTCTTCATCATAATTATTTAACTGTTTCTTTATAATTGTAGTTTAGAGGGCAGTTCAATTATTCAAATACTTGTATATTTGAAATATTTTATGTAAAGTGATATAAAGCAATCTGTTTGGCTTATGTTCTAATGACCTTTATGTCTGTGTCTTGTATTTTCATTTATTGAGTCATGACACCTTCTCTCATTTCATTGGTGTTATAAGCTGTTTTAAATGAAGTAAACAGTCTTGGAAGCATTATAAATTACTCATTAAGTATCTGATAATGTGTTTAAATGGGGAACACACCAGCAAAGATTTAGAGAATCAATAATGAAGCTTAGTTCAATCTACCATAGCTATCCTACCTAGTATAGCATTTAAAGTTGTAAGAGTATTTGAGCTACTGAGACATTTCCTGGCATTTTAATAGACCCTTTAATAACAATCTTTTTTCCCTGTGTATAAGCAATCATGACTATTGTTATTGGAATTACTTCAGAACCCTCTGGCCTTTGCTTCCTTTGTTATTTTTCCTTTGTTTTTTTTTTTTTTTTTTTTCTCCTCTTGGGTGGATATCCACCCTAGCCCATCATTTGTTATTGACATTCCTGGCAGAATAGAATCAGGTTCACTCACTAGGGATAACAGTAGAGTACATCTTAGGTGAAATAAAGGTGAAACCTTTATAATATAAAATATCAATCATATGGAAAAGGAGAAAAATCCTTCCCTCCAGAGATTTTAATTAAGAGCAGTAAATAGCGTTGAATAAAGTTTGGAGAATATCAAAGACTTACATTAAGCAGCCAACACTCTATACATAGTATGCTAAGTGACAAACAAAGCAGAATGATTGAATCTTGGTTCCAGGAAAGTTTCCTTCACTTTTGCTGCTATATTAAATTAGGTGTTAAGACACCTAATTTGAATCTTAAAGTTCTACCAATTTACTTTCCTTCCAGAGAGTTAACCATTAACTAGACAAATGACAGCATATCAGCTTTTTATTATAAATAATAATAACTTACTGTCAGTCTTGTTTGAAGTAAAGCAATTAAAATTTAGCAATAATTTTTGCTAAATTAGCAAAAATTTAGGGCACTACATATTGAAAATTCTGTGAGTGTGTGTGTGTGAGTGTGCATATTGAAAATTCAGTGAGTGTGTGTGCTTGCATGGCATATGTTTGTGTCTTGTCTACCATCACCATCTATTATCTATTTTTAAAGTAAATGTGCACACTTAAATTGTACAGTATGTATTGATAATTACTGATAAGTTGAAATCTCTTTGGTAGCTTCTGAATAAAATTTCTGAGGTCACTACATATTTTCAGAAATTTCAACTGTGTGTAAAAAAATTACAGCGGTTGGCTTCTTTTCTGATTTCCACAAATAGTAGAGGAAAATTACAGTTCTTATGTTTGTCGAATTCTAAACTGTTGTTTTGCTTATACTGCAAAATCAGGAAGTGGTGTGAAGCTAAATTAGAAGAAATAGAAGATCATAACACTGAATATAATGCTTAATTTATATGGCAAACTAAAAAATAATAACTTTGGTAATTTAGTGTCTTACTCTTTTACATGTAAGATTACTCTCTTTGGATTTTTCTCTTTCATTCAACATTAGCCTGCACAAACATTTTGAGCATTGCTTATGGAAATATTACAAATTACAATAATAAACATTAGTTTTCCTAGTCAAAGTAAGTCTAGTACTCCATTAACAAGAATTCTGTGCATTTTGGAGAAAACCACTTTTCTTTTTTTAAATGAGAGAGTAACAATTTGCTAAGAAATCTTACCCTTTGGCTCATACAAAAAAGAACTTCTCAGAAAGTGTTGTCAAGTAAGAGACTAGTTGATTTTTTTTTTTTTTTTAATTAGAAAAGCCTATTTGAAAATTTTCCTTTGTGAGTTAGAGTGATCATATTTTTGTAACTGAGTAAGAGTGAATGCAGCTTTTTTTAAAAGCATTTTCAAATAATTATTTCAAGAGTGATAAGTCTATGAACTTCTAGTAAAATTGCTGAAGATTCATCAAAGATAACAGTAAAATTGAATTATGTGTGTACTTTAAGTTGATTCAATTTATTTCTTTATAACAGTGCTGCTCTACTCATTCAAGTTGTTCAAGACTTTTAATTAAATTCAGCAACTATATCGTAATGCCTACTGCATGGAAGAGACAGTGCTAACTGCTTCAGGGGACAAAATAATGAATGAACGACAATATCTGGTCCCAAGATATTTGTAGTTGTGCCAGACAGAGGATAGATAACATACTTTCATGCCCTATAAAATGTACTTAAAATACATAAACATTATTACTAAAAAAAATTGAGAATGAAAACTAATTTTATCATAATCCCATGTGACAGAAATCAGCCTGGCCACTCTCCATATGCCATTTTAGCTGATCCTCACAATTTTTTTTTTTTTTTGAGATAGAGTCTCACTTTGTCACCCTTGGTAAAGTACTGTGGCGTCACAGCTCACAGCAACCTCAAACTCTTGGGCTTAAGAGATTCTCTCATCTCAGCCTCCTAAGTAGCTGGGACTAGAGGCATCTGCCACAATGCCGGCTATGTTTTTGTTGCAGTTGTTATTGTTATTTTAGCTGGCCAGGGTTCAAACCCAGCAGCCTGGGTGTATGTGGCTGGCACCATAACCATTGTGCTACAGATGCTGAGCCACAATATGTTTTATACAACTACAACTATCAGAGAATTGAGATTGGGCAAAATTAAGTAAATTTCTTCATGCTTCTAATTATTAAATGGCAGAACTAAGCTACAAACCCAAAACTAATCCAAAGACCCTGTTTAGAAATTTTATTAGTTAAAAATGAATAAGTACAACTTTGGGAATCAAGAATATTTAAATAATATCTCTATTTTCCCACTCAGATAAATAACTTTGTAAGAATCAATAATTAACTAAAATATTGACAAAAATATTTTCAAAGAAGAGCTAGAAAAATCTTAAAAATAAACAATAAGTGACAAGGAAATCTTATTTGCTATTCACTTGGAAATGTTTACCTTCCTTCATAGTCAAAAAAGTGAAAAAGGAAATTTTAATCTATGACAAATTTTTTTCATTTTTTCATTTTAATAAGAACTACCTCAAAATCCTGGTATGTAATAAAAAATAGCTTATGTATGTGGTAAAAAAAATATTTATTTCTCCTTTGTATAACCCTTATTTTCCTCCTTTACCCAAACGTATGTATTCAATGAATTATTCTAGATCTCTTCCTATGTATTGTGAATGTATGTTTTACCAGATAGGTAAATATGCAGACATAGGCTTGTTGTATATGATATACAAATAAAAGACATAGAAAGACACACTGAGATAGACCAAATATGTACAGGAATGAACTTTATTTTTACATGGATGTGTTTATATGTAGAATTATTTTTTTCTACTTTAGTTTTTCCATCTTAACTTTGTATTTTGGTTATCATTCCATATTATTGTATCTACCATTGTTTATTGTTTTCCTGATCCCATTCTTCTGCACAAACTACCATTTGGATGGGTAAATTTATGAAAATAATTTTCTATTATTGAATTTTTTTCATTTTCTAAGTATTAAATATAGTCCCATTTATTTGCTTACAAAATAAAGAATATCATAGAATTGTTTTCCCTGATTTCCTAGGTATAATAAAATTAAAAGTTTGAATTTGATAGATACTTACCATTCGATTTTCAGGAAGGCATTACAAATTTACAATCCAACATAATTGGATGAGTGAATTAGCTCCCCTACATTCTTCACAATAAAAATTATGTTCATCTTTAAAAAATCAGATTATATCATTATTATTTTATTTATATTTTCTGCATCATTTGTTGATGCATTAAACTATTTTTAGATATTTAATATCGATTTTGGTTCAACTAACATGAAATGAGGGCATTGTGATAAGTAATTCCAGTATTTCAATTCCAAACCATGTTTCTACTCTGGCCTGAAATTTTCCATTCTGAGGGAAAATGGTCAAAGCACATGTTAGCAAATTATGGACCAGAAAAACTTAGTAACCATTCAATAAACTTTAATTATGAATTGACTGTTCATGTATTATCCCCATTTGTCTAGTGGACAATTGGTCTTTTCTTAGTCTCTTCTTTAACATTTCTTTTACAATACATATAAAGTTTTTCAAAATTTTCAGTTATATTTGTTTCATATTATTTCATCAGAGAAAAAAAAAATAGCAGAATAATCCAGAGACCATGTCAGGTTTGTATGGGTAGAAGTTTCCAATAATGATATAAGAATTGATTTTATCCAAATAATGACTCAACTTTGTCCTCTCTGTTCCATGATTTGGCCCTATTCTCAGAACACCTTTCTCTTATGGAGAGAAGACAGCTAGGAGTTTTGAATGCATGGAGGTTAAACAGGAAATAACAGAGAAAAACTTTCCCTTGTCACTGAAGCAAAATTCAGATTAGTTATACTTGGCTTCAATCATGTGTTTGGTGCTTATGCTCTGAATTAGATTAAGGAATGGAGTTCTCTGGTAGAAGTAGACTGCAACCATAGTCTCCACCCTTGGAGCTAGTGGTGACAATTCTACCAGAATTATACCAACTGAATGGGGAAATGTGTTCCTCAAAATAAAAATTAGGAGATGAAACCAGGAAAATATTAAGATTCTTTTGGGGACTATTGTAAAGGCTTTTATTAACTTTAGGAAAACTTACATATTATATGGATTTGGCATAAATATTATATAACAGCAACAATATACTTATTATCATCAGGAAAGACACCAACTATATATTCAAAACTCAAAGTTTTAGAAAGAGATTCATTCTCTCCCTTATTCTTCATAGTTTATTTATTTACTTTGATCTTGAGTGAGAAATTTGTTTTAACAGCGATAACATTATTTCATTACCCATTTTCAGAACCCAGCACCTGGCAAAAAAAAATTTTTTCATCAAGTTAATGGTATGGGAAGAACTAGTAAATAAAGCCTTCATTGACTCATATTATCTGCCAATTTCTTTCCAATCATATTACTGTAAATGAGGTCAGATAATTAAGTTCTAGAACTTATCCTAGAAAATGTGCTGCAAACTTTCTTGCTAAACATTGCCACAGTCACCTTCAAATTACTTTCCTTGGCCACCCATCTTGTGAGTGTAGCAATATTCAGCAATGAGGTATATTCCACATTTTCTAGGATGAGCCAGCAAAATTAATTGCCAGACCACATACAGCTTTAAGGATCTTTCCAAAAAAGAAGTTCCAAAATTGCTTTGAAGGGTGAACTAGGTGCTGGTGTCACTATATAGCTTCCTAAGGGAAATACTTTGAAGGTGACCATAGTGATATTCAACAAGGAGGTATGGAACACTTTTTCTAGGATGAGTTTGTGAACTTCATCGTCTGACCTTGTATCTAAAATAGACATTATTTTCATTTTTTGAATTTCAGAATATTACTGGACTGCTTATGTTTGACAACGTATTTCTTTATTTTCCTTGTTCAATCTAGTCAAACCTAGAATCAAGTAAATTTACAGCAAGATTTTGTCTTTAGAAATCTTCTAGTCACATTTCTTTTTAAAATTAATAGTAAATTGACCCAAAGTAAATAGGTGAAATAAGAGAAGCTAGCACTTTTCCTGCCAGCCAAGTACTTTATTTGCTATAATTATTATCTAATAATTATTTAGAAATGTTGAGATTTATTCAGAAATTACAAGGTGGTGACTGTAGCTCAAAGGAGTAAGGTGCCGGCCCCATATGCTGGAGGTGGCGGGTTCAAACCCAGCCCCAGCCAAAAAAAAAAAAAAAACTGCATAAATTACAGTACCCTTAAAATGCATGTAAAATTCAGAAATGTTACCATTAAAACTTTTTATCATCTGGTGTCATCCTAATTGCTAAATCTCAAATATAATATGGGCTTTCCACTCAAAATTTTTCACTATTTCTCACCCTTCTTACTCTTCGTTAAAATCTACTCAAGCTAAATGTAAGAATACAATCAATTTCTTAGATAATTGGGGATTTTTCCAGATAATATATAAGTTAAAATGACTACTAGTGTTTACATATAATTCACTTCAGATTTACATGTTTGTAATTCAATTTAACTTCAGGGTTGGGTGACACTTTCCAGAAGAAAGTCTAAGATTCTTGATACAAGTAAATCATGGATTATAGTTCTTTGGAAATATGAATTAAAATTGGCATTTTCTTATATGTTTAGGTGGTATGACTTTAGTAATTAAAAGGAAAGATATACACAAACTCAGATCTACAAAAGTTAATTTTAATATGCTTCAGATTTTACTTGACTTCTTATTCATAATGATTGACTGTGATAAATATTTGATAAGAAATACATATTGAAGACATTAGTTTGGTTAAAACAATTAACCAACCAAATAAAAAATAAAAGAAAACAAAAAATAAACAGAAGCAAAAGTAACTCATATAGAGAACCAAGAAAGGTTAAAAAAAGGGTAGCTCTCCAGATTGGGTTATTCAGGTAGCAGTCTCTGAGATAGTTATTTAGTGGAAATATTCCTGAAGATGGCTAATTTGGTAGTAGGGTGGCCCATATTCTCCCTTTTCCCACCCCTTTTCCTTATACTTCCTGAGAATTGACAGTAAGAACACTCCCAAATTAAATACTGGGGCCAAATATGGTGGCTCATGCCTGTAATCCTAGCACTCTGGAAGGCTGGGGTGATACATCACTTGAGCTCAGGCATTTGTGACTTCTGTGAGCTAGGCTGATGCCACAACACTCTAACCTGGTGACAAAGAGACACTCTGTCTTGAAAAAAAAAAAAAAAAGAATAGAAGACCTCTTCATATCACACTGGGAGTCTTGGAGTTAAAATGACCCTGCCAACTGGCATGAATTGGGGTAAATAATGTGCATATTCCATGTCATGCCTATTGACTAGTCATTTGATACATGCTGCTTAGAGAAGGTGCCTTGACCTTGGATGAAGCAGCTTCATTCAGCTGGGATAATCTTCATGAAGAGGATTGAAGTATAAAGGGTTATCTGCCAAAACTCCCAGCAGCGGGAGAAATGAGTGTGTCAGCCAGGGAACTAGGTTGATGATAGTGGGATCAGAGCCTGGAGTTGCTCTAAATACCCTATGGCACTCTCACTGTAGTGTTAATGAGATAAAAATATACCATTATCACAGAAAAAGATAAATTATTTCTATAGCAGGGATGATGAAGAAACTTAAAAGTTTACCTATTCTTACTAGAGAATAAACTTCTTCTAAGCTATATTGGAACAAGTTTTGTTTTTTTTTCTCCTTTTTTTTTTTTTTTTTTGTTTGGGATTCATTGAGGGTACAAAGAATTTGGTTACACAGATTACATTTGTTAGGTAAAGTCCCTCCTGTATTTGTGTTCCGCCCCTAAGAGGTGTGCCATTCATGGTGACCCTCCCATCCACCTAACTTCTCCTCTCTCCCTGATACCTCATTCCCTTACTCCTCACCTTGTATTTGCTCATCTACTGCTTTTGTATTAGAATCGAGTACTTTGGATTCTTGCTTCTCTATGCCTGTGATGCTTTACTAAGAAGATGTATTCCAACTCAATCCAGGTTAGTATGAAAGATGTAAAGTCTCCATCTTTTTGAATGGCTGAATAGAATTCCATGGTATACATATACCACAGCTTGTTAATTCATTTCAGGATTGGTGGGCATTTAGGTTGTTTCTATTTCTTGGTGATTATAATTGAGATGCAATAAACAGTCTAGTGCAAATGTTCTTATGATAAAAGGATATTTTTCTTCTGGGTAATGGGATTACAAAATCAAATGGGAGGTCTAATTTGAGATCTTGAGGATTCCCCATACTTCCTTCTAAAAACATTTTATTAGTTTGCAGTCCCACCAAGAGTGTAAAAAGTGTTCCCTTCTCTCCATATCATGCCAGCATCTGCAGATTTGAAACTTTGTGATGTGGGCCATTCTCACTGGGATTAGGCGACATCTCAGGGTGGTTTTGATTTGCATTTCTCTGATGATCAGGGATGATTAGAATTTTTTCAAATGTTTGTTAGCCATTTGTCTGTCTTCATCAGAGGAGGTTCTATTCATGCCTCTTGCCCAGAAGTAGATGGAATTGTTTACTCTATTTTGGTTATTGATTAATTTGAGTTCTCTGGAAATTCTAGTTATCAACCTTTTGTCAGATTGATACCCTGAAAATATCTTTTCCCATTCTAAAGGTTGTCTTTTTGCTTTACTTGTGTCTATAGCTGTACAGAAGATTTTCAGCTTCATTATGTCCCATTTGTTAATTTGTTTTTTTTTTTTTGGTTTTGTTTTTTGGGTTTTTTTTGAGACAGATTCTTACTATGTCACCCTTGGTAGTGTACAACGGCGTCACAACTCACAGCAACCTCAAACTCTTCTCTTGCCTCATCTCCCAGGTAGCTGGGACCATAGGTGCCCACCACAGTGCCAGGCTATTTTTTTTTTTTTTTTTTTTTGTAGTTGTCATTGTTGTTTTAGCAGGCCTGGGTCTGGTTTGAATCCACCAGCCCTGCTGTATGTGGCTGGTGCCCTAACCACTGAGCTACAGGCGTTGAGCCACCATTTGTTAATTTTTGTTGTTGTGATGGCCACTAAAGTCTTTTTCATAAAATATTTCCCCAGTCCAACATTTTCAAGGGTTTCCCCACACTTTTTTCTAAGATTTTTATCATTTTGTATCTTAGATTTGAATCTTTTATACATCTTGAGTCAGTTTTTGTGAGTGATGACAGGTGTGAGTTGAGTTTCATTCTTTTACATGTACTTATGCAGTTCTCCCAGCACCATTTGTTGAATAGAGATTCTTTTCCTCACTGCATGCTTTTGTTTGGTTCATCAAAGATCAGAAAACAAGTAGAAATTGGTTTCATTTCTTGGTTTTCTTTTCTGTTCCATATGTCTCTATTTTTGTGCCAAAACCATCCTGTTTTGATTACTATGGATTGTAATATAGCCTGAAGTCTGGTTGGGTAATGCCTCTGGACTTCATTTTTATTACTAAGAATAGCCTTAGCTATATGGGTTTTTTCCTGTTTCCACACAAAACAAATCGTTATTTTTTCTACCTCTTCAAAATAATGATATTGGTATTTGAATGGATATTTCATTGAATCTGTAGATTGCTTTGGGTAGAAAAGACATTTTGACAATGTTGACCCCTCCCAGCCAAGAGCATAGTATAGTCTTCCATTCATTAGTGTCTTCTGCAATTTCTGTTCTTCGGGTTTCTTAATTCTCTTTGAAAAAATCTTTTACTTCTTTTGTTAGGGATATTCCTAAGTATTTCACTTTCTTTGAAGCTACTGTGAAGAAAATTGTGTCCTTGATTTTCTTCTCAATTTGGCTGTTATGGGGATATACAAAGGCTACTGATTTGTGGACATTGATTTTATACCCTGAGACATTACTGTATTTCCTGATGACTTCTAGGAGTCTTGTGGTTGAGTCTCTGGGGTTTTCTATAAAGTATATGATCATATCATCAGCAAAGAGGGAGAGTTTGACTTCCTCTGCCCAAACTTGGGTGCCCCTTATATCCTTCTCTTGTCTTATAGCATTGGTAAAACTTCCAGAACTATGTTGAATAATAGTGGAGAGAGTGCACATCCTTATCTAGTTCCAGTTCTAAGTGCAAAAGCTTTCAGTTTTACTCCATTCATTATGATATTAGCTGTGGGTTTGTCATAGGTGGCTTCAATCATCTTAAGAAATGTGCCACCTATGCCTATTTTCTTAAGTGTTCTTGTTAGAAAAGGATGCTGAATTTTGTCAAATGCTTTTTTAGCAACTATTGATAGGATCATATGGTCTTTGTTTTCACTTCTATTGATATGATGTATTACATTTATGGATTTGTGTATGTTAAACCAATTTTGCATCCCTTGGATGAAGCCTGCTTGATTATGATGTATAATTTTTTTAGTGAGTAGCTGAAATCTATTAGCTAAGAGTTTGTTGAGTATTTTTGCATCAATATTCATTAGTGAAATTGGTTTAAGTTCTCTTTTTCTAGTTGGGTCCTTTCCTGGTTTTGGAATGGAGGTGATGTTTGCTTCATAGAACATGTTGGGGAAGGTTCCTTCCTTCTCAATGTTTTGGAATAGATTATGCAGTATAGGTACAAGGTCATCCTTGAAGTTGTGATAGACTTCTGATGTGAAGCCATCTGGTCCCAGGATTTTTGTTGTTGTTGTTGTTGTTTTGGAAGCATTATTATTGTTTCTGCAGTCTCAGAGCTTGTTATGGTCTGTTCAAGAGATCTATTTCTTCCTGGGTAAATCTAGGAAGATGGTGTGATTTTAAGTATTGGTCCATTTCCTCCACATTATCAAATTTCTAGACATAAACATTTGGGTAGTTGTCAAAAATAATCTCTTGTCTTTCTGAGGTATGAGTTGTTATTTCCCCCTTTTCAGTTATGATTGAGGTTACTAAAGATTTTACTTTTCTATTTCTGATTAATCTAGCCAATGGTTTATTGATTTTATTTATCATTTCAATGAACCAAATTTTTGTTTCATTAATTTTCTGAATGATTTTTTTTTATTTTTGATTTCATTTATTTCTCATTTAATTTGGATTATTTATTTTCTCCTCTTAGGTTTTGGATTGGATTTCTCTTCTTTTTTCATTTCTTTAAGATGATTCATTAGGTTATTGATATGCCCTTTTTCTGTTTATCAGATTTAGGCATCTAATATGACAATCCCCCTCTGAGGACTGCTTTTGCAGTGTCCCACAGGTTTTCGTAACTTGTGTCTTCACAAGGTAGTTATGCTCAAGGAAGTGAATGATTTTCTTTTTTATCTCTTCCTTGACCCAGCTGTCATTCAGCATAAGGTTGTTTAATTTCCATGCCTTTTGTGGGGATGACAATTTTTGTTGGAGATGAATTATGCCTTTATTGCCATGGGGTTTGAGAATATACAAGGTAAAATTTCAATTCTTTTGTTGAAGTATTATTTGAGTCCCAGGATATAATCTATTTTAGAGAATGTTCCATTGGGCTAATGAGAAGAATGTACCTTATATACTAGAGTATAAGTCAAGTTTTTTCGGCACAAAATTTGTGCCGAGTTCGGGTTTTTCAGCACAAATTTTGTGCCAAAAAAACTCGGCTTATACTCGAGTATATACGGTATATTTTTTAGCTTTGGGAAGGAGTGTTCTGTATATGTCTATCAAACACAGTTGTTCTAGGGTCACATTTATGTCCCTTGTATCTTTGTTTAGTTTCTGTTTAGAAGATCTGCCCATCTCTATAAGAGGACTGTTAAAGTCTCCTGCTATATGGTATTTCTCAGACTAATTAAGGTCTGTTTCAACTATCTGAGAGCATTTAAGGTGGGTGCATAAATCTTTAGAATTGAAATGACTTCTTGTTGTATTGCTCCCTTGACCAATAGAAGTGTTCATCTTTGTCTTTTTTTTTTTTTTTTTTTTTTACTTTAGTTGCTTTAAATCCACTTGTGTCTGAAAAAAAGATTGCAACCTCTCTTTTCTTCTGATTTCCATTTGCCTGAAAAATTGTTTTCCATCCCTTAACACTGATTTTTACTTTGTCCTCTGATGCTAGTTGTGTTTCCTGCAGGCAGCAAACGGATTGCTTTTGCTTTTTCACCCTTTCAGCCAGCCTATGCCCCTTCAGTGGAGAATTTAACCCATTAACATTCTGAGATAATTGATAAGTGTGATGGAGTTCTATTCATCTTATTTTGTGAGAGTCCATTGCTTAGTTTTATCTTTTGTGTCATTGTGGAAGCTAGGTTTTATCTTTTAACATCTGGGTGTTTAGATTGCTAGTGGTCCATTGTGATGGTCAGTGTGTAGATTAGGTCTAAGTATTTCCCAAAGAGCTGGTCTTATTGTGGCAAACTTCCTCAATGTTTGCGTATCAGTAAATGATTTAATTTTTGATCAAGTTTTTAGCTTAGCTTAGCAGGATATAGAATTCTGGGCTGACAATTATTTTGCTTCAGTAGGTTAAAGGTAGATGATCATTCTCTTCCAGTTTGAAAAGTTTCACTTGAGAAGTCCATGGTCACACTGATGGATTTGTCATAGTAGGTCAATTGACACTTAGTCCTGGCTGTTTGCAGGAGCATTTTTTTTTTTTTTTTTTTTTTTTTTTTTGTCTTAAATTTGGACAGGTTTAAGATAATGTGTATTAGAGAAGCTCTATTTGAGTTTAGATGACCTGGGGTCCAATATCCTTCTGAAAGGAGTGTGTTGGAATCTTTGCTGATACTTAGGAAATTTCCACTTATTATATCCTCTAGTAGGGCTTCCATTCCTCTGGAGTATTCTTCTGCCCCTTCTAAGATACCTCTTTGCCAGCCTGAGCAAACACAAGACCCCACCTCCACCAAATAAAGAAGAAAAACAAAAATACTATAATCAAACCAAAACAAACAAACAAAAACTTTAAGAGATAAAATTGGCAGAAAAAGGAATAATGGGGGAAGAAATACTAGCAAAAATGAAGCTTTTATTATTTTAGAAGAAAACAATGAAAAATTATGATTACATGACAAAAATGAAGAAACAAACAACAAAGAAAAAATCTAGGAGGAAAAAAGTTAAAAACAATTTCCTAAAAAGAAAAGAAGAGAACAGGTATGTGTGTGTGTGTGTGTGTGTATAATATGACTGTATATTGCCTGGGGATCAGATGATCACTCTGAGGTATGAGACACTAATCACAATGCTGATACTGTTGTATAAGATGGAGACTGGAAGCCTCTGTCTTGCTGAGGTGACATAGTACTGTCTTCCTGGCTTATTTGCCCTCAAATCCTGCAGGGTTGGGAGCCTGAAGCTCTCCACAGTCCGCTTAATAGACATGTCATAACTTTTCCAAATCATGTCCTTTGGCTATACAGTGGCTTTCCCAGGAAAGCATGTGTTGATTAAATCTCCCCAGAAGTGGCTGCCCCACTTATCAGGTACTTCAGAACCAGCACTGCACTAAGACTGTGAGGGCCAAGACTGAAAGGCAGTTTTTCCACATTTCTGCACCTCCCTGCAGCCAAACAATGAAAGCAATGCTCAGCCCCAGTGGTTTAGTCCTGGCCTTTGGGTGCTGTTCAAAGTCATTCCCTTTCTTGCCCAAGCTCTCCCAAGTTAACTCAACCAACTGCCTAAGACCAAAAATAACAACCCACAAGGGGAGGCCTTCCCTGCCTGCAAACTGTTGCTGCCACTGTTGATTCTGCCACCACTGCCACTGCAGCCACCACAGCCAGCTGGCCTCTGCCCAAATACTTGTCACTTCTTTCCTTCTTTATTCTCTTCTTGGGGTCCTGAAGTCTCCTCCTGCCTTCCTGTGCCTCTAAAAGGATGTTCTTGGCAGAACCCACAAGCCAGAGGTGCCTGGAGCCTTCTCTCTCCTATCTCACCACTCCTGGCTGTAAAGAAGCTGTCTTGAGTACACCATCTTTGGGATGGAGGGAAGCATAATATTTTTAATGCCATACTGCAACATTTTATGCTAAATGGTGCTCATCTGAAATGATTAAGAAAAAATAAAAGTTTATTTGTTCTGCAGAAAGAGATCTAAGGGAAGAAGATTCAAGTTCTTTTTGAACCGGTTTCTCTGATTCATATAAACAACCCTGCACTTCTGATTTTCTGCTGTGCTTTTTTAGATCATGCTTTTCTTAATATATTCTGTTATGTCCTAATGGGCATAACAGAGAGGAAATGAAGACCTATGAAAACATGTAATACAAACATACATTTTAGCTAAAAGTACTCAAGACTTCCAATAATCCAAAACAAATAGTACAGAACTGCACAGGGGATCATTTAAAGGGCAATTTTCAGTGTCATATGCTGTTAGATCCAGCAAAGTAAATATATAATGTTCTTGTGCTTATTAAGCTAGAACAGTTAAACATGAGGCATGGACCAATTAGATCGGCCAGTAGTACATTATCATTAAAAACAGTAATTATCTTTACTGCTGAGTGAATTAGTAAATTGCTCCTGACCGGCGTTTTCATCTATTCATAAGACAGGCCAGATTGCTATTGTTTTCCTAAGGATTATATCCAGTATATTGGCCTCAGTGTAATAAACCTAAACTCTGAAAGAAAGTATACCAATAATTTATGAGGCTCTGTCTTTAATGGAACCATGTCACTGAGTAGAGAATTTCTAAACCTGAAAAATGTCTGTTGCTGCTCCACTTATTTCTCTATAAATCAAAAAACTGTTTCTCAGCGTTTTCCTCCAAAGATTATCAAACCCCTGATACCAGAAAAGATCTGAAACATATTCAACCGTCCTTTCATCAGAAAAATTATTCTAATAAATTGTAATATATTTCTCCTTCCTAAGGTGCAGTTTAGTCTGAACAACTATTTAGACCTATTGTTTGCATTTTAAAATATTTACTCCTTACCACATTTGTAATCAAAAATTGTCTTGAAAGCACTGTTTGAGGTATAGTATTAGAAACATATAACTTACCTTTAAATAAAGGACTGACACTAAATCAGACTCAATATTTTAATGCTTTAAACAAATGTCCACTATTTCAAGGATATAGAGAACTCATAACATTTGAGTAAATTTCCACAAAAACTGATTTTTTATGAAGATCATTTTAGCAATGACTTGAGAGATGGTTCACCCCTTGTGGCAAGAGACAAAAATCTCTGATTACCTTGATTAGACCTCAGGTTATGCTTTTCCCTTATCTGAGAAGACTCTGATCTTGGTAAGAAGCCAGAGCATACCTATCTAGGGGCCAGACCATGCAGTGTGAGAAAACTTTGAAAAAAAGGAACCAGTGTGGGTAGGTGTTGAAGATTGATTGCGCTCACGAAAACATCAGCATATTTTTCTTTTTACATAGTTAAGGGAAGAGAAAATTTGTTTCTCTAGATTCTGTCTGAAGACCCCTAAGTGCCCAATAGTCTAAGATAGACAGGCAGCCAAACTTCTTTGCTATTGTAAATGCTAATTCTTCCTATACTGAAAGGAAATTCCTTTTTGACCTCAAATATATTTAGCTTCACTTCAAATTAACTTAAATATTACTTATCTTCAAATGAAATTTCATTATGTAGGATGTCTCAATGGTCTCCATACAAACATATGTAAAGAAGATGGAAAATTGCAGCTCAATGTCCCTTTATTTGCAAAATATTCATTATACAGTTTTGAAATTATTTACAAAATATTTTTGTATATGTTGATATATAAATATAAAAATGTAAAAAATATAGAATATGAAGAGTTTGTTAACTTTTCCTATGTATGGTAACCTGAGCTTTCAGACATCCTGTAGTTATCTCATGACAAAAAAAAAAAAAAAAAGTGGATTTGTTCTACAGGAAGGAGAAATGTGTAATGTGCCAGAATGTCTGAGAAGTCGAGAGCATTCCCTACAGGGAAATAGATGGGCAAAGGCTCTAAGAGCAGATCCACAGGACTGGAATCAAGAATTTGAGGACTAGAGGTGGTTGGAGGAGTGTGTAAAGGTCCCTCCATGCAGGTGTCAATCTGCTGTAATTTGGAGTTCAGACATTAATGTTGCATCTTGTGATACAATAGAGCTTCAACATATTAATTGAGATTTTCTTTGAGTTGTTTTTTTTTTTTATGATGCTATTTTGACATTAATTAATTGTACTCAGGCTCTTTCCTCAGCCCAGTGAGATGGGATATTTCATGCTCCTTGCCTTAAAGAAAGGGTAGCATAATTAAGCTCAGAGACATAAAAAGAAGTCATATCCTTAGTATTTGAATTTCAAAAAGAGATTAAATTTTAAAAATAAGGAGAATGCCTGCTAATTCAGAGATTTTTAAGTGCCTTGAACTAGGGAGAACTCCCTTGTGTAGGGTTTGGTCTGGTGGAAATTAGTATGGGGATGAAATAGTGAGAGGTGTGAACATGTGGAGAGCAAGTGGACCCAAGTCCTGCTAGTGGTCATGATGAGGAGGCCGTAGCAGTAGCCTACGTTTCCTATGTTATTATCCAAGAACTGGAAGAGAGGATGACTATCTTTGCATATGTCAGCTTCAAAAGAAAATGGCCTTAATCACATTGTCATAATTACTCCCCCAAAAGGCCCTGTATTAGTGGGACATAGCCTAAAAGGTATCTGAAATGAACAACTGGGGAAAGAAAACACAAAGCTCAGGTTGACAGAGATTAGTTTCTCTTGCTTAAAACCAGTCCTGAGGTTGCAGTGAGACATTGAAAGGACATATTGTTTATTATCCCCCAGGTTTCAAAAGACAGCTAAGCCAAGAAATACAACCTCTTTATACCATTACTGATACGGAGAAACATCATTATATAATCTATAAATTATGGACAATTCAGAAAAAAAACAAACTCTTGTATAAAATAGTGGCATAAAGTACTTTCTCACCAAACAATAGATCTTAGAACAAGATGTAAGGGTCACTGACCTCCCACCACCCCCCAAATGCGATCTTGAATCTGCTTAGGACATTTGAGTGACCTCAAAATTTAACTACTAATAGCCAACTGCTGGTTAGAAGTTACACAAAGTTACTTCCCTGTAACACAAAGAGCCTACTCATGCATATTTTGTATGTTGTGTTCCTATATTATTAGTTATAGGAACATATTATTTTATTATGCTATATTATTTTAATAAAGTAAGCTAAGGGAAAGAAAATGTTAAGGAAACCATAAGGAAGAGAAAATATATTTCCTCTGTATTAAGTGGCAGTGTATCATCATAAAGGTCTTCATCTCACTGTCTTCGTGTTGAGGAGGCTGAGGCAGAGGAGGATGAAGAGGAAGGCTTGTTCTTATGTCCAGGGTGGCAGAGGTGACGAAATTGGGTGTAAGAGAACCTGCACAGTTCACACCTGTGCTGTTCAAAGGTCAGCTGTATTGAGGGACTGTTACTCTCTAAAATATGGAGCAGTGCTCATTCTATGGTACATTTTTTAATGTTAAAGAAAAAAAAAGTCTCAAAAACTTTCCTAGAAAGAGGGAAGAGTTCTCAGAATGTCTGTGTATGTAAGTGTATGTACAGACACACACAGGTTTTTTAAAGTCTATTATTGGCAGAACAATAATTTGGCAATGTATTTTAGTCCCACTGCCATTAAAATTTTAGCTAAGACTAAAAGTCTTAGAGAATTGGTTCCAATTTTTTTTTTTTTAGTTGATATACTGTGATACGACCTGACCTTAAGAGCAAAAGTTAATGAATGTTGATATATTTATAGCTTCACATAACTCCACCCCACTCAGGCTATAGAGTATATGTACATACAGATCTCACTCCAGAAACTTCATTTATGCTTCTCCTCTCCATTACTACTAACATGGCACTGGAAACCACAATTCTTTTCTTTTCCTTTTTTATTTATTTATTTATTTATTTTTTTCACGCTGGATGAATTCTGTCTGTTATTTAACTTCATATAAATGAAATCCTATCATGTGCATTTGTTATTTGGAAGTTTCTTGCTCAACATAATTTTGGGTTTTAATTTTCACTCATGGTATTGCATGTATCAGTGCGACCAGCTCCATAAGCAAGAAAATATTTTATCATAGTTTTGTTTTGTTTTATAACAGTTCTCATATGTTTTAAGTTTCCAGGACAGTAAAATTTGCTGACCAGAACTACATGTAACTTTCTGTTGTACTGATACATTCTCTTTCGAGTTTCTTTCCCAGAAATGGCAGAACCTCCTTGCAGCCGTGAGATAAATACAAAGCCTTACACCACCTGTTTGTTCCAAGAAGACAAGATAAGAGCCACTCCACCACAGAACCGCAGATTGCACCCAAGGATCTGCTGAGCAGCCTACTTCCCACATCCCACCTGCAGATGAGGCTGAAAGAATAAGCAGTACTACCCCCTCGCTCGTTAGACTGACCACCCAAAACCCCACCCTGGGAGGGACTTGCCACCAACTCTTGACATTGGGATGGATGTAGTAGCGTGATTTCTCACTATGCGTGACCTGCACTCCTCCCCAAACACTACTGAGGCTCGTTCCCCTCTTGCATGAGTCAGTCCCCCTCCTGTGGGATGTGGGAAGCAAAACCCGGAGCCTGTTGGCTGCCAGGCAGATTTGAGGCAGTCCATACCTCCCACTTCTGAGGTCACACGTCCTCTGCCGTAAATCCTTCCTTCTTGACAATCCTCATTGTCTCTGTAATTGGCTCTCTGTGGGCAATAGTGAATAAGCCCTTTGGGTTTGTTAACATCAGGAGCTTATTTCCTTTTATGTTAAATAGCAGCATATAATAGAAAATAGAAATTTTCTTAATAATGGAAATTAGTTTTCATTTTGCGTTGGCTATTTCTCCAGACATGTATTTAGTTTTCTTGATTAAATATCTAAAATTGCAATTGCTGGTTAATGTATATTTAACTTTAACAACAACAACAACAACAAAAAAGCCAAACTGTTTGCAAAAATGGTTTGAATTTTTGAGAGTTCAAGATTCTTCATCACTGTCAGTTTTTGGCATGAATATCTCAATCTCTTTCTCTCTTTTCCTCTCTCTCTCTCTCTCTCTCTCTCTCTCAGGCTTTCCAGGGTGTTTGAAATGTTACCTAATGTCAATTTGCATGCCCAGCCAGTGTGAGTGAGCCCCTTTCTACCTACTTAATCAGTGTGCATAGATCTTCTTTTGTAAGATATATTAGTTTTGCTGCTTTTATGTTTGCCTTTTAATTAGTGCATTAATTGCAATTCTTGGTATATTTTATGTAAATATCTCTTGTGAGATATATGTCACATATCATTTCTTCCTCTCTTCCCCTGCTCTTCTTTAAATTATTTCAGAATGTTATGGGTGTACATGTGTTTTGGTGACATGAATTGCTTTTGTTTGAGTCAAAGTTATAAGTAGGGTGTCTTGTACCCAATAGGTGTGAATTGGCCCCCCACCCTGCACCCTCCCAGCTGCTTGCTTTCCACTGAGTTTTACTACCATCAGTGAACGTAAGCGCTGACTGATTAATTCCAGTTTAATAGTAAGTATATGTGATACTTGTTCGTTCATTCTTGTGAAATGTCACTTAGAAGAATGGTCTCCACTTCCATCCAGGTTGTTAGGAAAGGTATTAGTTCACCATCTTTTTTTTCATGGCTGAGTAGTACTCTGTGGTATATGTACATACTTTATTAATCCATTTATGTATTGATGGGCTCTTGGGTTGATTCCACATCTTTGCAATTGTTTGCTGCAGTAAATATTTGAGGGCAAGTATCTTTTTGACAAAATGACTTTTTTTAACCCTTTGGGTAAACACCCAGTAGTAGGATTGCTGGATCAAATGGTAAGTCTACTTTTGGTTCTTTGAGATAGCTCCATCTGACTTCTGTAGAGGTCCTACTAGTTTGTAGTCCCACCGACAGTATATGAGTTCCTTTCTCTCTGCATCCATGCCATCTATTGTTTGTGGACTTTCTTCATTTATTTTTTTCTTTTATTATTGCATGCAGTGTTAGGACTTTCAATGCAATGTTCAAGAGATGTGGATATCCCATTACACCATTAAGTGTATTATTAGCTGAAGTTTTAATACTTTCTTTGTATCAAATTAATAAGTTACCTTCTAATCTTTGCAGATTTTTAAACCAAAGTGCTGGGTTTGTCATAGGCATTTCCTGGATTCAGTGAGATAATCCTATAGTTTTTTCTTTATTCTGTTAATGTGATGAATTACATCAACTTATTTTTGAACATAGAAATCCCACTTGGCAATGAGACCTTATCTTTCTTCCATGGCAATATGTATACTTTGTTGGTATCTTATTAATGAAATCTGTATCAATACTTATAATATTTGTAATTCTATTTCATGAAAAGTCTTTTTTAGCTTGTAACACGAAGGTCATATTGGACTCCTAAGGAAGCTTTTATATTTTTCTTCCTTCTCTGTTTCCTGAAAGTCTGTATATTTGTGTTATTTGTTCATTAAATATATTATGTAATCCAGCAACCTAACAGTGTGGATCTGAAGTTCTTTTTGTGAGAAAAATTTAATTCCCAAGATAAAGAACTATTTTGCTTTCCTATATTTTTCTTCAGTCGGTTTTGATAAGGTGTGTTTTCTAAAAAAATCTGTTTATTTAAGTTCATTAAGTTGTCAATAACAGTCTCTTCCATTTTTGCATTTAAGGTCTGTTGGACTTACCATAATATTTCTTCATATATTTCTAACATTATATGTTAGGCTCTTTTTTCCTTTATTTTTCCCTACACATCTTCTAAGGATTTCTCACATCAGTAATACCTTTAAAAATTCAGCTTTTCCTGGTTCTCTGTACCCTCAATGAATCCCCCAAAATAAAAAATAAAAAAAAATTAGAAATTCATAAAGTAAAAAAAAAAAAAAAATTCAACTTTTAACACTGATGACATTATTCTTTATTTTTTCTTTCTCTTTTATTTGATTTTGGTGCTTTATTATTTTCTTCCTTCTATGTACTTCAGGTTTAATTATCTCATCATTTCAGAGTCTTATGGTGGAAACATTAATCATTGGTTATTGAATCATTGTTCTTTTCTTATGTGAATAATTAAGCTATACATGTACCACTTGAGCAGCAATTGGTAAATCATGATATGTTTTATTTTTATTATCATTCCCTTCAAATTATTTTCTAATTTTTTTTGTGATATGTCTTTAACCCATAAGTTACCGGTAATCTGCTATTGCTTGCCAAATATTTGGATATTCTAATCAAATTCTACTTTGTCAGAGAATAATTTATGTGACATCAAAATCTTTTGAAATATATTTTAAGGTATTCATGGCCCAGTATATGATTCACCTTGATTGTTTTCCATGTGAATTTGAAATAAATTTGTACTGCACAACTTTTCAAATCTTCTATATCCTTAATACATTTTGTCTAGGTGCTTTGCTATTTATAAAGTAAGGTTTTTTAAAAATATCACGTGGATTTGTTTCACTACCTTTTCTTTCTTTCTTTTTTTTATTGTTAAATCATAGCTGTGTACATTAATGTGATTATGGGGCACCATACACTGGTTTTATAGACCGCTTGACACATTTTCATCACACTGGTTAACATGGCCTTCCTGGCATTTTCTTAGTTATTGCGTTAAGATATTTACATTCTACATTTACTAAGTTTCACATGTACCCTTGTAAGATGTTTTATTTCTGCCAACTTTTGCTCCATGTATTTTGACAGTTTGTCATTAAGTACAAAAATATTGTTATGTCTTCCTGATGAATTGACCCTTTCATCATTATAAAATGTCCCATTTCTCTCTGGTAATAGTCTCAGTCTCAAAGCCTATTTTGCCAGAAAATTATCTATCCATAACCACTTCCTTGTGCTTAGTGTTTGTGGTGTGCTGTACCTTTTTCTGTCATGCTGCTGTCACATCTTTGTGCTCAGCATTTAAACTATATTTCTTGTAGGCCACATACAATTGTATGTTACTTCTTTATTACTTCCCTTTTTAATTGAAGTGTTTAGTCTATATACATTCAATGTAATTATTAATATGGTTGTGTTTAATAATAGAATCTTTCCATTTGTCCTGTAACTTCTCACTGCTTTCATTTTCCACTATTTATGTTTTCTGCTTTATTTTGCATAACTTGAATATTTTCTAGTATTCCACTTTGTCTCCTTATTTGTCTTTTAAGCTTTATTTTTGTGCACTTTCAGTGTTTCTTTTTTTAAAAAAATTATCCCAACACAATTAACAGTGACAACTATGACAATTCTGTAAAAGGAAGAAACTCACAACAATGACATCACAGTTGACTCACATTGTTCTGTTGCTACTGATGACAAATATTTTTGAGATACTTACGTAAAATATGTTGTAAAATTTTACTTTTAGCTTATACACATGGTTTTAGTTTCTAATCAGGTCATTTCTTCTCAGCCTAAAAAATAATTTGAAATGTTATGATGATATATGTTTCCTCAGAATGATTGTGTTCAACTTTTATCTAAAATATATCTGTATTTGTCTTAGTTTAGTAATAGAATATTTGTAATGGTTGTAGTATTTAAGGCTGATTGTTTTGCTTCCTGCACTGTAAGATATTATTTAATTTTTTTTTTTACTCTCAATATTTCTCATAGGAAGTCAGCTATCATTTCTAGCATTCTACTTCTCCAATGAGTCTTTTATTCTCTGGCTGTTAAAATTTATCACTATACCTTCATCAGTATCATGCTATGATATTTATGCATGTAGTTCTCCTTAAATTTGTTATGATTGGGTTTTATTGAGTCTTTTTTTTATCAGTATATTAATATAGTTTCACCATACTGTGAATTTTTAATTGTTATAAATTCAAATAATTTTTCTATTACATCGTACTTCTATTTTCACTTTGAAAACCTAATTGTATCTGTGGTCTAGAGATTTCTATTGCTTGATCTTTTTTCCACAATACACTTGGGCTTTGTTCATCTTATTGATACACCTTTCTTTGTGTCTGTAGATTAGACAACTTATTCGTATGTTTTCAATTATGTATCCTATCTTTCTAGCCTCTTCACTTACTTGATATTAATCAATCCAAAGTATAAGTGAAGATATAGAATGCTTGAACAACTCTGTCATGAAAGTTTACTCATTTATTTATTCTAGAACACTACACCTAACTAAAAGAGAATACATATTGTTTTCAGGGATATGGAATATACCCCCAAACTGACTGTAACTGAGGGAATACAAAATGTCTCAAAAATTTAAATGTACTAAAATCAAAGTATGATTTCCAGGCATAACAGAATTAAACTACAAATTAACAACAGATACACACACACATACCCACAGATAGAGTATATATTTCAAAACTTCACACTCTTGAATATTGTTTTTTCTCTGAAAACAGTCTTTGTTGCCCAAGCTAGAATGACTGACATCATCATAGCTCACGGCAACTTTGAGTAATCCTCCTGCCTCAGTCTCCCTAATAACTAGGACTACAGGCACACGCTACTGCATTCAGCTTATTTTTAGACGTTTGTAGAGATGCTTTCTCACAACGTTGTCTAGGTTTATTTCAAATTCCTGGACTCAACCATTTCTCCCTCAGCCTCCCAAAGTGTTAAGATTACAAGAATGAGCCACTGCATCTGGCCACAAATATTTGAAAATTATTGATGCACTTCTAAATTAGCTATGAGTCAAAAAGAAAATTATAACTGAAATTAGAAAAAAATTCTAAACTGAATGATCTTAACAGATTCTATGGGGAAATTTATGGCATTTAGTTCCTACAATGGACTAGACAAGAAGATCATAAATCAACGACCCGAGGTTCCACCTTAAGAAACTGGAAAGAGAAGAAAAAAGCAAGCAAACTGATGGAAAATACATGTAAAGGTTGAAATCTGTAAAATAAAATTTGGACAAGTTATAATAAAGCAATAAAACCAAAATTTATTTCCTTTGGAAGATCAACAAACGTGATAAATCTCGAGACAGATTTTTGACAGATTTTTTTTTAATAGACAGCAGATAAAAGTTATAAATATTACAATAAAGATGTACTACATATAGCCAGTGCCTATTTTGTCTTAAATATTGTAGCTCATATTCTAGAGTCCCTGTGGGAGTCTTTCTTTGCTATTTCCATTTCTCTAAGATTCACTCATTTCAGCTCTCTTGAGCTTTAAATCATTGAATGCCTTTACAATGGCTGTTTAAAATATATTGTCTGATGATATTAGGGGTTGGGTCATCTGCATGTCTTTTTATATTGCCCTTTTCCCCTTTCTTTTTATAATTATATTTCCTTGCTTCATTACATTTGTAGAAATTCATTATTTTTGTGTCATATATTTTAAAGACTCTTGGTTATAGTATTCTTCCTAGAGGGTTGAGTTTTACGCCAGTAGGCCATTGAAGATATTGACAGATAACTTTTCTTTTTTTTTTTTTTTTTTTTATTGTGGAGAAGGGGCAGGGAAAGAAGGCGGGGGAAGAGGTGAGTGACAGGGTTGGGCCAGTGGCATGGTACCACATTGGCTGTATCTAGGTAGAGGCAGTTTCAGGCCGGGCCTTGCTGAGTCATTGCTACGC
>CAUYPK010078749.1:0-26962 GCA_963574355.1 Loris lydekkerianus | reverse complement strand
CTGCGATGGTGGCGTGGATGTGGAGAAAAGGGAACACTTCTACACTGCTGGGGGGAACGCAAATTAATACATTCCTTTTGGAAAAATGTATGGAGAACACTTAGAGATCTAAAAATAGATCTGCCATTCAATCCTATAATTCCTCTACTAGGCATATATCCAGAACACCAAAAATCACATCATAACAAAGATATTTGTACCAGAATGTTTACTGCAGCCCTATTCATAATTGCTAAATCATGGAAAAAGCCCAAGTGCCTGTGGATCCACGATTGGATTAATAAATTGCGGTATATGTACACCATGGAATATTATGCAGCCTTAAAGAAAGATGGAGACTTTACTTCTTTCATGTTTACATGGATGGAGCTGAAACATATTCTTCTTAGTAAAGTATCTCAAGAATGGAAGAAAAAGTATCCAATGTACTCAGCCCTACTATGAAACTATTTTATGGCTTTCATATGAAAGCTACAACCCAGTTATAACCTAAGAATATGGGGAAGGGGGAGAGGGAGGGCAGGGGAGGCAGGATGGGAGGAGGGAGAGTGATTGGTGGGATTACACCTACGGTGCATTTTACAAGGGTACAAGTGAAACTTAGTAAATGTAGAATATAAATGTCTTAACACATAACTAAGAAAATGCCAAGAAGGCTTTGTTAACCCATGTGATGAAAATATGTCAAATGGTATATAAAACCAGTGTATGGTGCCCCATGATCGCATTAATGTACACAGCTATGAGTTAATAATAATAAAACAAAACAACAAATGCCTACTCTTCGAAAATACTTGGGACATGCATATTGCAGTTGACGCTTGCTGCTGAGCTCGGTGTTACTAATAGTTTGTTATGAGCATCAAATGACATGTTTGTGAAATTGTCCTGGTACCTAATCAAATATTAGTTTAATTCAATTAAAATGTAGTAATCATTTGTCTCCGTTTTCAAGATAATTTGTGTTCCTTCCCTTATTCTTCCTGTAATGACTGGATTAAATGGCCCAAAGAAGACAGCTGTATTTCTGTGCCAGCTGAATGATCTTTAAAGTTCTGGGATTTGATTGCTTAATCGTGGAGGAGATTTGGGGACAAGGAAAAAGCTGACAGCAGGACTTTCGCATTCCTCCTCCTCCAACTGGCTAAACGGATAAGCAACCAGGTGTGTGGTCAGGTCTTCTCAGTGAAGCGGTGCGGGAAGTATCTCCTTTCCTTGTGAAAGCTACGTGTGTTCTTCTCATGCTTTGTTTTGTTTAATTCTTTTTTTGTTTTGTTTTGTTTTGTTTAATTCTGAGATGGTTGGCAGATAACACTGTGGCTTTTCTGCTACATCTGGAAGATGTGTCGTCTTATTTCATGGGAAGGAGCAAAAGGATGGTGGGTGGAGTAGCCTGGTTGTAATTACAGTGTACATCTATTTGGAAAGACTAGCATGTTAGCATGCAGTGGCTACATTAATTAAACTAAGCTCGCATTATTCATTCTAGTAGGTTGCTATAAAAGTTAAGTATCTTTAAACTCTTGAGGTTTGCTCTAAAGTTTATGATGAAACATTTTCAATGTCTCTCTAATATCAAGTACAAAGTTACTTAAAAACTGTTCTTTTGGAAATTCGTTTCCTTTCCCCCCCTAAGAAAACCTTATCCACTTAGCAACAAAATAAATTCTGGCATCTTTCTTAAGGAAGATGAGGGTTTTCTTTTTACTAATATATTCTGTGAAGCCTAATTTTCATAGAGTTATTTATAATTTTGAGTTTCTACACCACAAGGAGTGTGAGGTATCCATGGAAACTGTCTAACCTATATTCAGCGCACTGGCCTGCCTTGCCACACAGGTCAGGACTCAAACAGTCCCTGATACCATGTACTAGCCTGATTTACTGTGCCTTAAATATTAGGCAGTTTTAACAAGATATTGGCTCCAAATTGAAACATACAATTTCACATTTAATTAACAGTTTGAGCTGCTCTACATTTTACTAACAGATGTAACATTCGAAACATGTGCCATTGTAATACATCTGTTGCACAGATGCATTTCAAGGCAAGAACTTTTGTGGCAAATAACCTCTCAGTGGCTTAGCAAAAATTTGGACAGAACTGACATTAGTTTTCTTAAGAAATACACTTTAAAATCATTTAAGGGGTGATTTTTCTTAGCCCATAAAAAATAATGGATTTATTTTTTATTTTTATATAGCTTTACTGAGATATTCACATATTGTAAGATTCACCCTGCTAAAAGCGTATAATTCAGTGATTTTTAGTATACTATATACTTACAGATTTGTAGCCAACACCTTGTCTAATTTTTGAGCATTTGTATTGCCCCCAAAAGAAACCTTATACCTCTTGGCAATCACCCCGTTCATAATATCCTCAAACCCTGGTAATCTACTTTTTGTCTTTATGAACTTGCCTTTTCTGAACTTTCCTTTTCCTTCCCTCTCTAGCTCCCTCCTTCTCTCCCTTCTTCCTCCTCTCTCTTGCTCTCTCTCTGTCTTTTTAGAGAGTCTCACTCTGTCACCCTGGATAGAGTGCTATGGTATCAGAGATCACAGCAACTTAAAACTCTTGGGCTCGGGAGATCCTCTTGCCTCAGCCTCCCAATAGGCTGGGACTGTAGGCTCCCTACACAACTAGTTTTTCTAGTTTTAGTAGAGGCAGGTTCTTGCACTTGCTCAGGCTGGTCTCGAACTCCTCTGAGCTCAAACAATACACCCACATAGGCCTCCCAGAGTGCTGGGATTACACGCGTGAGCCACAGTGCCTGCCATACTTCTGGACATTTCATGTAAATGGAATCAAACAACATGTGGTGTTTTGTGATTTCCCCCTTTAACTTGACATCCTATTCTCAAGACTCATCCACATTATAGCATAGACTAGTACTTCTTCATTCCTCTGTTATTCCCAAATAATATTCCATCATATGAGTATACTACATTCTGTTTACTCACCATTGGTTGTTGGATATTTGGATTGCTTCTATTATTGTGAATCATGTTGTTATGAGCATGAGTATACAAGTTTTTCTGTGGACATATACTTTATTATTACTATTTTTGGACATAATACTTTAATTTCTCTTGGATATATATTTAGGAGTGGAATTGTTGGATCATGATAACTCTATGTTTAATATTTTGGAAATTCCAGTTTTCCAAAATGACTGTACCATTTTATACGTCTGTCAGCACAACAGAAGGGTCTCAATTTGTCCACATCCTCACCAGTGCTTGATGTTGCTAGTCTTTTTTTTTATTTTAGCCATCCTGGTGGGCATGGAGTTTTTATCAAGGAGCTTTTTTTTTTTTTCAGGGAGAAATGTAATGTTATTAATGCTTCATAAATTAATTAAACATATCTCTCTCATTTACTGCTTTTCCATTACTCTTTTTTATAAGATGACTATACCTCTCATCTCTATCAGTAATGCCATTTCCTTACTTATTTTAAATGGAAGCACAGCTCAGGGCATGTGACATTAAAACTTAAGATGATGATGAACTTGGTTATTATACACAACATTTAGCAGGGAAGTGGGAAAACACTAAACAGAAAGTGATCGCAAAGGTCAAATCCCCAAATTTCTGATACCAAATTTTTGATATCAAAAATGCTTATCACAGTGATGGCATGTCCCATGGGGCTTAGTTTGTGTTACAGTGCCATACAAGAAGACATATTTATTTTTTCATTCACTACATTTCATCAGTTGTAAGGCCCGCCATACTTTTATGTATCACTAGAAAGAAAACAACTAGAAAGAAAAAAAAAATGCTGCCAATTAAACTACAACACACCATTGATTTTATTTATTTTTTAAAATTAAATCATAGCTGTGTACATTAATGAGATCATGGGGCACCATACACTGGTTTTATAGACCGTTTGACACATTTTTGTCACACTGGTTAACATGGCCTTCCTGGCATTTTCTTAGTTATTGTGCTAAGACATTTATATTCTACATTTAATAAGTTTCACATGTACCCTTGTAAGATGCACCGCAGGTGTAATCCCACCAATCACCCTCCCTCCGCCAATCCTCCCCCCTCCCTCCCCTCCCTCTCCCCATTCCCCAGGTTATAACTGGGTTATAGCTTTCATATGAAAACCATAAATTAGTTTCATAGTAGAGCTGAATACATTGGATACTTTTTCTTCCACTCTTGAGATACTTTACTAAGAAAAATATGTTCCAGCTCCATCCATGTAAACATTTAAGAGGTAAAGTTTCCATCTTTCTTTAAGGCTGCATAATATTCCATGGTGTACATATACCACAATTTATTAATCCATTCATGGACCGAGGGGCACTTGGGCTTTTTGCATGACTTAGCAATCATGAATTGGACTGCATTAAACATTTTGGTACAAATATCTTTGTTATAATGTGATTTTAGGTCTTCTGGGTATATACCATTGATTTTAAAGTGACCTGCAACTCGGAAATGTTAAAATGAAGGAGGGAGGATTATGTGTGTTGGAATCAATCACGTATGACAGAAGGAAATGTGCTTGTTTGCTTGTTTTGTGGAGACAACTCAGTCCCAGAAGAGAACGCAAGAATTTTAATGCCGCAAAGATTTAATAAATACCCTTTACAAGTATGCATCAATATCCAGGAATACAAAAAATATGTATGGGCATGCAATACACACACATATGTCCACACACAAATGCAGAAAATGCAGAGATACTCATTGACTTCTTTTTTCCCAGTTTGGGAGTATTCGATCAACATTGTAATCTTTCACTGAAATGATTCTTTTTCTTCTTCTCTTCAATTGACTAACTCACAGTAGCTGGTTTACCTGAAATTAAATTTATTGAAGATTGTAAGCTTTCTTTTCAGCCTGACAATTACCTTTCAGAAGCTAATTTCAACAGGTGATTTCACAAGCCTGTGAAAACTCCTGCTTCTAATGCAAATATTAGTACCACCGTTCTACCAAGGGGCTGGGTTCCTTAACAGCAAAGGGGCTTTGCATGTTATTAAAAATAAAGTTTACTTTCTCAGTACTCTGGATTCCAGGGATAGTTCTAGATTCATTAAAGTAGTGAAATTCCTGTCGTGCCGTATGCCACAGGGAATCAAAATGATTTTCAAAATAGCGTTCAAAGGACGGTGATAAGCCTAGTCGAAGCCTTTCTGAAAAGGGCCCTTTCTAAGGTAGACAGGCATTTGGCATTTGGTCCCTTTAATTAGCTTATGCAGGTTGTTTGAACTGAGACCTCATTTTCTTTGGGGACGAATTGTGTTGGTGCTTTGAAATGCTGCTGAAAATATAAGAAATTCCTAATTTTCACCAATTTTATATCATTGTCACATAATTGTTTTGCTATGAAATTCTTTGTAAATTACGGTTTACATAAAGAACTTATATTAAAGTAGTCCAAATATATGGTCTCAAGGACAAATTGATAAGAAATGATCAAAATTAGATTTATGCAATTTTTAGTACAACAGTAAGCACTACAGAACTGAAATGATATTTCATGAGGAAAAAGATGAGATAAAAAAGAATTATCTTTAATTGTATTCTTATTATAAATTATGATACACCCAAACATAATACTTTAACAAGAGAATAGTTAAAAACAACCTATAGGCCCACCAATCCAGAAATGGATTAACGAACTGTGGTATATGTATACCATGGAATACTATACAGCCATTAAAAATATGGAGACTTAACATCTTTTGTATTAACCTGGATAGAGTTGGAACACATTTTCTTAGTAAAGTATCACAAGAATGGAAAAGCAAGAATCTAATATACTCAATTCTAATGTGAAGCCAGTAGATGATCTAATGCATACCTTTATAAGAGAAAAACTCAAATCAATTCAAGGCGGGGGATGGTGGAGCAAGGGAGTTGGGAGAGGGAAAGAGGGAGGGAGATGGGGGGGGTTATGGTGTGTGACACATCTCTTGGGGGCAGGATCCAATTATAAGAGGGACTTTGCCTAACAAATGCAATCAGTGTAACCTAATTCTTTGTACCCTCAATGAACCTGAAACAATAAAAAAAAAAAAAAATATATATATGTGTGTGTGTGTGTGTGTGTGTGTGTGTATATATATATATATATATATTGTATATATATACATATGTAATGTATATATATACACATATATATACATTATATATATTTATATATACATTATATATTTTCATATATATAAAATGAAAAATAAAAAGAGAATAGTAACTTTGTATTGATTTGCATAGTATTAGGAATTGATTTGCATAGTATTAGGAATTGTGTTGCTGAGACAGATCCTCGCAGGACATGCAGTATCAAGGTAGTTTCTGTGTTTTTTCAGTGAAATATGACAATCCTGTTTTAATAGGTGTATTGTAGAGGGGAAGATCTTGGACTGATCTTCTGGTATGCTAGTGTATTCTTTTGCATTAGGGTACATCTGCAATTATTCATTGATACTTTATCTTCCAGTCTTACAACTGAATGTTGGAAGTGCCCTTCTTTATTTCAAGTGTTCTTACATTTTGATTCTTGTATCAAAGAATACAAGTTTCAACACAACTTCCTTCTTTTAGTCACAGATCTACAGGTAATCTCTTTGTGTACTGTGTAAAACTACTTAATATGCGAGTCACATGGATTATATCTCAAATACTTGTTGAAGGTAAAAGACATGATATACAACATATATCAGCTATCCTTACATAGAAGGCACTCAGTGTCAAATTTTGCTATGAATGTAGTGGTCTCTCATTTAAAATCATTGATTCACACATTAATTCAAAAAATATTTATTGAGTACTTGACATGCTAGGTTTGGGGCTAGGTGTTGGAGTTAATGGCCAGAGAAAAAAACAACACAGTCTCTGTCCTCAGAGTGCTTATAATCTAGTAGTGTTACTGCCCAGCCAGGTTCATTTGCCCGCTATCCAAAGGAAAGCCAGTGTCCAGAGGGTTTACAGCAGAGAAAGAGTTTATTCCACAAAGCACTAAGTGTGGATGGAGACGGGAGAGATTTCTCAGATCTGCTGCCTCGGAAATCAGGGGACAGGGTTTTTAAAGACAGTATGGTGGGCAGAGGGTTAGGCAATCAGGGTCTGCTAATTGGCTGGTTTCAGGGTGGAATCAGCAGTCCTCTTGTATGGGCTGCTGTCTAGGGTGGGGATCAGCCAATCCACTGGAATGCAGTTCCTTGAGGGGGGGTCCAAGGCCAGTTGAGTCGGTTCCTTGGTCTGGGTGGGCCAGTCCGTCTACTGGAGTGCAGGACCTGGAAGATACTTCAAAAACCACACCTGGGTTCCAAACAGGTGGTGTTTTCTACAGAGAAAAGTTAAGACTTTACAACTACCAGCAGCACCCTCTAGAGAAGCTATTATAGAGAAACAAACAAGGGGACAATGACTAACCATTGTCAAGAAACAAGCAGACAGTGGCTGATGATTATCATTGTTTTAGCTAGGGCTGTTCCTTCTCAGAGTTTTGGGGCCCTTACCTTCGTCCTTGCCTTGCATCCCTTCTTCAGTTTGTAAGGGTGGTTTCAGTGGAGGGTGATGGAAATCATTGAAAGATTGATATGAGTAAATAGAAGACTAAGTACCTAGTAAAGTACATGGTATTATAAGAAGATTGAATAACAGTTGATGTGGCGAGGTTTAGAGAAGATGACTCTGAGGAAGATACGGTGGAGCTGAGATCTAAAGGCTGAGTAGGAGTTAAGTAAGGTTGTCAGGGCTGGGGCCAGAGGGAGGCAGAAAGCGTGGCGGCCACAAGGGAACATCATCTGCTGGTGTCCCGAAGAAGAAGAGAACGTGATCAGAGACGCTAAAAGTCTTGTGTGGCAGGAGGAAGATGTGAGTTGGTTCAGATGATGATGATGACACTGGTTCCAGCTCTCAAGTTTCACATCATGAATTGTCACCTACGCTATGCTATGGATTTTAGCCAGTATTCAAAGAGGACTGGGAAGCAATAGAACATCTTATATGGGAAAGCTATCATCACAATGTCCAATATTTCTTGAATCGTTTCTTTAAATATAAGATTGAATTTATGTGAAAAAATGTGTACCGTAATTATAACTATAAAGTATAATAATAAATGATGACCCATGAATCCCTCAGCCAACTGAAGGATGAGAACATTATTAATGATTTGTGTCTTCCTGTGTTTCCTCGCCTCTTCTTCCAGTGGTAACTGTAGCTCACATTTTTAATACCACACTATGTATCTTCTAGACTTCTTTTTTTTTCTCCCATTCAATATTATATTTCTAAGACTCATCAAGATTGTTGTACTTCTGGGTCAGGTGCAGTGGCCCACGCTTGTAATCTTAGCACCCTAGGAGGCCAAGATGGGTGGATTGCTTGAGCTCAGGAGTTCGAGACCAACCTGAACAAGAGCAAGGCCCCTGTCCCTACTAAAAATAGAAAAAAATGAGGCAAGAGGATTGTTTGAGCCCAAGAGTTTGAGGTTGCTGTGAGCCATGATAATGCCATAGCATTCTACTGAGGGTGACAAAGTGAGACTCTGTCTCAAAAAAAAAACAACAGCTGTGTTTCTGTGAGGCTCCAGTTTATTCATGTTTGCCCCTGTGTACTGTTCCACACTGAGAGGATGCTGTAATTATTTTGTTTGTTTTTCTGTCACTTAACTATTTGGGTTGATTCCAGATAATTTTTGCTTGCCATTTGTTTTGCTATTGCTATTAGTACTAGTGTGAATGTCTAGGATGTGACACTGTTTATCTCCTTGACCTTATGTTCCCCTGGGAGTGAAATTTTTAGCTGAGAACATCTATTGCTGTGTTTTCCAAAGTGGTTGTGCAAGTTTGCATCCCCATATTCTCTTAAGCCACATCTGCTTTAGCCCTTGGTTTTTAAGGACTTGTTAATTTTGCCAATTCTTTGGGTGTAAATGGTGTCTCCCCTAGTTTATTTGTATTTCACTAATGTCCAGTGAGGAACATTTTTTCGTGTTTATGGGTCACATGTGTTTCTGATATGAAATGCCACCTCAATTCTTCTATCCTTTTTCGTATTGATTTGTAAGTATTCTTTACGTGATCACGTACTCCAAATACTCGTCTGTTGTTTCACAAACCTCTGGGTGCTGAGTGAAGAATGACGTACAGGGGCACCACGTGGACGTGGGAACACTAGCTAGGAAGCACAGTCTCTCCTAATAAATGATTGGTGCATCATATAAATATGTTTAATACATTTCCCATATAGCTTATACTAAAAGTAAATATTAGGAGGGAAAATAGCTTATGTTTCATGGAGCATGAGATACTGTTTTTCCTTCTAACACTACTTCAAGAAAACCTTATCAAAATCATCTTCCCGAGAATTGTGCTTTGTACATGTTCTCAGGGTGATTGAACCTGTTTACATGTAGGTGTTGTTTTTATGAAATCATAGTATACTGATCAAATTAGCTTCAAAGTAATCTTCTACAAAATGAATGCTTTTCATTTGCCTTCTCTTAAGGAAATTATAGAAGGTTAGAACTAGATATTTATGCCAGCAGCTAAAGCGCGTCTATCTTTGTGACACTGGGCATCATAATATCCCATTATGCTATCATTTGTGCAAGTCTTCCCAGATGGAAGCTTATATTTTCTTATATACGTAAGTAAACTATTATAGTAACTGTTTACTTAGCACTTACGATGAGCTAAGAACACAGAGCTTTTCATACGTAATTTCTAATCCTCAAATAAGCCTATGGTGTGAATAATAATATTATTCATAAATGGGGAAACTGAGTCTCAGGACAGGTAAGTAAAATTCTTGAGATCACTAAGCCAGTATGTGGCAGAACCCAAATCTGAACTTAATCACACTGGTCTCTGAAACATCATTTCCACTGAAGTACGCTAAAGTGCATTATCATTGCCAATGCAGGATGCATTCATCAGTTGAACTTTTTTTTTTTTTGTATATATATTTTTTATTGTTAAATCATAGCTGTGTACATTAGTGCAATCGCCTGTACCCATTCTAAGATGCACCATAGGTGTGGTCCCACCTATTACCCTCCCTCCACCAAAACCTCCCCCTCCCTTCCCCTTCCTTGGCCCTTTCCCCTTAGCCTTGTGCTATAGTTAGGTTATAGCCTACATGTGAAAGCTATAATTTAGCTTCATAGTAGGGCTGAGTACATTGGATACTTTTTCTTCCATTCCTGAAATACTTTGCTAAGAAGAATATGTTCCAGCTCCATGGATGATGTTTCATACTTCTGTGGTATTAGTTGCAACGTCAACCTTTTTTCATTTCTCATTGGGCTTATCAAGGTCTTTTCTCTCATGTTCTTGTTCAATCTACCTAGAGGTCTGTTGCTTTTATTTGTCTTTTCAAAGAACCATTTTTTGTTTTGTTAATCCTTCGTATTGTTTTGTTGTTGTTGTTGTTGTTTTTGTTCTCTAATTCATTTTGTTATGCTCTGATCTTTATTATTTCTTTTCTTCTTCTAGCTTTGGGTTTGGTTTGTTCTTCCTTTTCTAGTTCCTTGAAGTATTACATTAGGTCGTTAATTTGTGATCTTTCTGTCTTTTTGATGTAGGTATTAAAGGCCATGAATTTTCCCCTGAGGAATGCTATAACTCTGTCCCAAGGATTTTGATAGTTTATGTCCTTTTTGTCAGTCAGCTCAAATAATTTTTTTTGATTTCCTTCTTAATTTCATTCTTGACCCAATAATTATTCATCAGAAGATTGTTTAATTTCCATGACTTTATGTAGTTTTGAATGTTTCTCTTGTTATTGATTTCTAGTTTTAATCCTGCTGTGGTCTTAGAAAGTACAGGTATGATTTCAATTATTTTGAATTTGATGAGACCTGTTTTGTGATATGAATAACCATTATATAATGACCGTCTTTACCTTTGAAATGTCATTCTTTATCTTGTTGGCTTAAGTCATTTTTATCTGATATGAGAATGGTTACTTCCGCTCTTTTGATTTCCAATTGCATGGAATATTTTTTCCTTCTATTAGTATTGAGTCTGTGTGTATGTCCTTGTGGTTTAGATGTGTTTCCTGGAGACAACAAATACTTGGGTTGTGTTTTTTCATCCATTCAGCCAGTCTGTGTCTTTTAAGTGGGGCATTCAGACCATTCAGAAGAGTCTGACTCCTGTATTTTAGATAAATGTAAAATTTTTGATTTAGGTTTTAGGTTTTAAATTTTAGGTTTTAAATTGGTCTTATTTGATAAATATATTTGTTGCAAATTGTAGTTAGTTAAAGAGGTAGAAAAGAAGACACAAAAGTAAATTGCAAAAGACAAAAGAAAAAGGAGAGTGGCTAAGGATTAAGGTAGAGGATAGATTCAAAGAAAAAAGGCACATCCTGCCTTCTGGACAAGAGCTAGAAAGAACAACCTCTGAAGTTAGAGGGAATTGGGTTTTAATTTCCACCTTGATGACAACCAGATATGTAGTTTGGACGAACTGTGACTTGTCTGTCTTTCGCTTTCCCTATCTAAAGTAGTGGTTATCTAATTTGTGAAAATGTGTAACAAATCGTAGGAAGATTGGTTTCATTCCTCCATGGCTCTTCCTCCTTCCCAAAACTCTCACTACCATTCTCAGCTCCAATGATCACGATTCTTAATCCACCTCAGATAAAAAGCAAATAACCTCTGAGGAGTCTGTAGGGAAAACCCTTGAAGAAATTGGTCTGGGCAAGTATTTTATGAGGAGGACCCCCCAGGCAATTGAAGCAGCTTCAAAAATACACTACTGGGAGACCTGATCAAACTAAAAAGCTTCTGCACAGCCAAGAACACAGTAAGTAAAGCAAGCAAACAGTCCTCAGAATGGGACAAGATATTTGCAGGTTATGTCTCTGACAAAGGTTTAATAACCAGAATCCATAGAGAACTCAAACGTATAAGCAAGAAAACAACAAGTGATCCCATCACAGGCTGGGCAAGGGATTTAAAGAGAAACTTCTCTGAAGAAGACAGGCGTGCGGCCTACAGACATATGAAAAAATGCTCATCGTCTTTAATCATCAGAAATTCAAATCAAAACTACTTTGAGATATCATCTAACTCCAGTAAGATTAGCCTATATCACAAAGTCTCAAGACCAGAGATGTTAGCATGGATGTGGAGAAAAGAGAACACTTCTACACTGCTGGTGGGAATACAAATTAATACATTCCTTTTGGAAAGATGTGTGGAGAACACTTAGAGATCTAAAAATAGATCTGCCATTCAATCCTATAATTCCTCTACTAGGTATATACCCAGAAGATCAAAAATCACATCATAACAAAGATATGTACCAGAATGTTTATTGCAGCCCAATTCACAATTGCTAAGTCATGGAAAAAGCCCAAGTGCCCATCGTTCCACAAACAGATCAATAAATTGTGGTATATGTACACCATGGAATATTATGCAGCTTTAAAGAAAGATGGAGACTTTACCTCTTCAAGTTTACATGGATGGAGCTGGAACATATTCTTCTTAGTAAAGTATCTCAAGAATGGAAGAAAAGGTATCCAATATACTCAGCCCTACTATGAAACTAATTTATGGCTTTCATAGGAAAGCTATAACCCAGTTATAATCTAAGAATGGGGGAAGGGTAAGAGGGAGGAGAGGTAGTGTGGAGGATGGGCGGAGGGAGGGTAATTGGTGGGATTACACCTGTGGTGCATCTTACAAGGGTACATGTGAAACTTAGTGAATGCAGAATATGATTGCCTTAACACAAAAACTAAGAAAATGCTAGAAATGCTATGTTAAACAGTGTGATGAAAATGTGTCGAACTGTTTATAAAACCAGTGCATGGTGCCCCATGAGCATATTAATGTACACAGCTATGGTCTAATACTAATTATAAAAAAGTTTGCAAATGACACTTGGCAAAAGATAGATACTAAAAAAAGACTAAAATCCCTCAGGATACTGTAAAACAAATTCAAAGCAAAAATATAAACAAGGAAAAAGAGCAGACTCACTAAGAACAAAAGGTGTAATGTTACAGGTTCCTATAATAACAAAAAGGAAAAGCCAGAACTTCTATCTTCACTTAAGAGGTAAGATCTTTGGTCCTTCTTAACCAGAACTGCCTTTTTAGATCAAAGTCCAAGATTGGTTTTAAAAAATACTGAGAGATACTAGTTACTCCTAAGAATCTAGATTTCTAGATTTAAATAAATTACATCCCAAGGTACAAAGTGATGAGATCATAGGAATGCTCTGAGGAAACACAGGGAATCACTTCCTTGTTTGGAATTCCTGTTCAAAATGCAAATAACTAGGTTGGAAATTATGGAGGTCTTGGACAACTACTTATTTATGCTACCAAACTTCCTATTACATGTATTTATATATGCACATAACTACACATACAGATTACTTATAGGAGGACCAAAGCATCATAGGCACTTTCCCTAAAATGAGATACTCAAACATGTTTATCTTTTTAAGTGTTACAGCCACAGTATTTAATTTAATACATGCTATATGGTGACATGAATATTTAAATTTTAATTCTTTCCATATTGAACATTCAGTACTTTTGATTTTCATGTTCTCTATTTTACTTAAGTATAGCAATGATTTTGAAAGGCTTGTTGATGCCAACATCTATAATTATAAGTAGGATTTTTTTTAAAACTGCCATTTGTATTATCACAGTGTAGAGTATAGAAGGAGAAATAAGAAAACCTAGTTTAGTCTGAACTATATTATTAACTAGTTTTTTGACCCTTGCCAAAGCACCCTGTAGGAAAGAATTTAGTTTTCCATCTATAAAAGATAGATGATGGATTACATCTGAAGATAAAAGAGAGTATTTTCACTTTAATAGAGAGCTCTGGGTTTTGAAGGTTTCTCAGATTTCAAAGGAAAAAAAGTATCTAATGATGCCATTTTAGGGTTTGTGATTGATATTTGCCTTAGGAGATCACATTCAGTTTTCTTCTCTGCTTCAGTTCAGAGCTCCAAGGCCACACAAAGTCAATCCTCCAGCTCCTAACTGAATGGTTCCACCAAATACCCACCAACTGAAAGCTTTATGGAATCATGGGTATTAAAACTCTCCCTTTTAAACAGGTTTAATTTTTACCCATCAAATTGGCAAAATATGGCAATACCCAGGGCTTAAATAATGGTAGGTGAAGGCACCAAGTCATATACTGTTGGTGGAAGAGAAAATTGGTAAAAATCATTTTGGATGTCAATTTGGCCGTTAATCTACCAAAAGTTCATGCGATGCCCTTTGACTCAGCTATTCAATTATAGGAATTTACCCTATTAAAAAAAGCTATATATGCATGTAAAGTGGATTTTCTGACCTATTTGTAATAGTGAAAAACTAGAAAGAATTCAGTTGAAGATAGGTTAAAGAAAATTCTGCACACTTAAACAACAAAGCTCCCTTCAGCCATTAAAAAGAATGAGAAAGATCTATTTATACTGATATTATCTTCATAGAAAATTATTATTAAATAAAAAATGCAATTGCAAAACAAAATGTAGAGTACGGAGCCATTCACAAAATTGTGTGTGCTTATGTATAATAACATATACACATATTCGTGCATATACATGTGTATATTTAACATATGAGATTACAAAGACATAGGAAAATCTGAAAGCCCATGCACATCAGTGACTATGACAATGTATCTCTTAGATCCTTCTCCTGCAGGGAGCATAAGTAACAGATAGACCCCAGCTGATATGCTCTAAAATCTATCACTACATTAGCATCAAAGCCACATTTCCAAGAGGCTGGCCCCAGCCTTTGACTACTATTAAATGTAGTCAAAATAATAAGGCAGGCCCATTTCTGAGAGGTATACAAATCTTGACAGAAGACAACTCAAAGATTTCCAATGGCCAGATCTAAACTTTCTTTTTTAATTTTAGAATATTACAGGGGCACAAATGATTTGGTTACATGAAATTCTTTTATACAGTTTGAATCTAAGTTATTAGTGTGACCACCACTCAAATAGTGTGCATTATACCCATTAGGTATGAATCTACCCCCACGTCCTGCCCCTTCCCACCTGCTTGCTTCCACTGAGTTTTATTAATAAATGTACACATGAGTGTTGATCAATTATTTCCAAGTTAATAGTGAGTAAATGTATGTTTTTCTATTCTTTTGATACTTCACTGAGAAGAATGATCTCCAGTACCATCCAGGTTGTTACAGAAAGTATTAGTTGAACTTTTTTATGGATGAGTAGTACTTCATAGTATACATATACCACATTTTATTAATCAACTCATGTATTGGTGGGCACCTAGCTAATACAATGGTCCAAGCGATAAACAAAGCAGTAGAGTCCTACACAACAGGAAAACAGAAATCAACCCTACTTACCAATTCTCTTGATAAATGTGAATGGCTCAAACTCCCCCCTAAAGAGACAAAATTGAGCAGATTAAAAAAAAAAAAAATACAAACCTGTTGTCTTCAGGAAATGCATCTAGCTCCCAAGAACACATCCAGACTCAGGGTAAAGGCCTAGAGAACAACATTCCATACAAAGGGAAACCAAAAGAAAGCAGATATGGCAATTCTCATCACTGATACCATAAATTTTAAAGCAATACAAGCAAAGAAAGACAAAGTTATATCCTGGTCAGGGAATGATTCAGCAAAAAGTCTTATCAATCCTAAATATTTATGCACTCAACTTAGGTGCTCCCAGATTTATAAAGTAAATTCTATTTGATCTAAACAAAATGATAAATACCAACACCATAATATCCAGAGACTTCAACAACCCAATGACAAAACTGGACAGATTCTCCAAGCAGAAGTTAAACAAAAAAACCTTGCACTTTAACATGACACTAGAACAAATGGACTTAACAGACATCTATATAACATTCCATCCCAATACTTCTGAATACACGTTCTTCCCTTCAGTCATGGATCATTCTCCAAGATTGATCATATCCTAGGTCACAAAACAGCCCTCAACAAATTTTTAAAAATAAAAATTATATCATGTATCTTTACAGACCTCAAAAGAATAAAATTAGAAATCAATTCCAACAGAAAAACTCATCCTGACACAAAGTCATGAAAACTAAACAACTTATTGCTGACTGGTAGTTGGGTCAAGGAGAAGATAAAGATAGAAATCAATAAATTATTTGCACAAAATGAAAATTGGGCCACAAGCTATCGAAACCCTTGGGATACTATAAAAGCAGTCCTGAGAAATAAACTCATTGCCTTAAATGCCCACATCAAGAAATCAGAAAGATCACAAAGCAACAATCTAATGAATCATCTCAAGGAACTAAAAAGGGAAGAGCAAACCAATTCCAAATCCAGCAGAAGAAAAGCAATAACAAAGATCAAATAGAACTAAATGAAATTAAGAACAAGAGAATCATTCAGAAGATTAACAAGGCAAAAAATCAGTTCTTTGAAAAGATAAACAAATTGATAAGCCTTTGGCCAGATTAACCAGAAATAAAAAAGTTACGTCTCTAATAAACTAAATCAAAAATGAAAATAGAGAAATTACAACATATACCAAAGAAATAAAAAATATCATCACTGAATACAATAAAAATCTCTATGCCTACTCATTTGGAAATGGGGAGGAAAGGAACAAATTTCTGTAAGCACACCACCTTCCTAGACTCAACCAGGAAGAAATAGAGCTCCTGAACTAACCAATATCAAGTACTGAAATTGAAACAATAAAAAAGTTTCCAACAAAAAAGTCCCAGCCAAGAAAGGGCATTATGTAAAAAGAATACTATAGACCAGTATCTCTAACAAATAGAGATGCAAAACTTCTCTATAAAAGCTTAGCAAACAGAATTCAGCTGCACATCAAAAAAAATGATAACAATTCATCACAACCAGGTGGACTTCATCATAAGGATTCAAGGCTGGTTCAACACATACAAATCTATAAACAAATCTATAAACATAATTCACCACATAAACAAAAGTAAAACCAAAGACCATATTATCTTCTCAATTGACGAAGAAAAAGTATTTGACAAAATTTAGCACCTTTTCCTAATGCTTCAGAAAATTGACACAGATGGGACATTCCTTAAGATCCCTTATAAAGTCCAGGAGACTTCAATAATTGATAAATAAGTACAGCAAAGTCTCTGGTTACAAAATCAATGTACACAAATCAGTAGCTTTCATATATGCCAATAATAATCAAGCTGAGAATCAAATCAAAGACACAATATCCTTCACAGAAGCATCAAAGAAAATATTTAACAAAAGAGGTGAAGGATCTCTATAGAGAGAATTATGAAACATTGAGAAAAGATATTAAAGAAAATGTTAACAGAAGGAAAAATATAGCTCAGTAGAATCAACATTGTTAAAATGTCTATACTACCCAAACTTGTAGATTCAATTCAATCCCCATTAGAATACCAACATTGTATTTTACAGAACTTGAAAAAATAGTTCCCTGCTTCACATGGAATCATAAAAGACCCCAAATAGCCAATGCAATTCTATAAAATAAAAAGAAATTGGGAGGTGTCATTTTACCAGACTTCAGGCTATCGTACAAGGCTATAGTGATGAAAACAGCATAGTGCTGGCATAAAAATAGAGACATGGTCCTGTGGAACAGAACAGAGAATCAGAGATGAAAATAGCTTTGTATCACCATCTTTGACAAAGCAAACAGAAGTTTACACTGGGGAAAAGATCCCTATTCAATAAATGGTACTGGAAAAACTGGTTAGCCACATGTAAAAGATAGAAACAGGACCCATACCTCTCACCACTCACAAAAATTAACTCACAATGGATGAAAGATTTAACCTAAGACATGAAACTATAAAAATCCTAGAACAAAGTATTGGAAAAACTCTTAATGATATTGGGAAAGACTTTATGAAGATGACCCCATTAGCAATCACAGCAACAACAGAAACAAATAAATGAGACCTGGTGAAGTTAAAAAGTTCCTGTATAGCTAAGGACATAATCAACAAATAAAAAAGACAAGCTACTGATTGGGAGAAGATATTTACATGCTACCAGAATCTATACAAAGAACTCAAGCAAATCAACTAGGAAAAAAAAATTGATCAGGAGTCATGAAAGAAAACTTTTCTTATACAGATAGAATAATGGCAATAAGCACATGAAAAAAACACTCATCATCTCTAATCATCAGATATGCCAATCAAAGTCACCTAACCCCAGTGAGAATGGCTCATGTCTTAAAGTCCGAAAGCAACAGATGCTGGCATGAATGAGGAAAGAAAGGAACACTCATACATGGTAGATGAATGAGCAAACTACTACAACCTCTATGGAAAGTAATATAGAGAGTCTTCAAAGAACTAAAAGTAGACCTACCATTTGATCCTGCAATCCCGTTACTAGTATTTACTCAAAGGAAGAAAAAATCATTTTATCATAAAGATACTTACACTCAAAGTTTTATAGAAGCACAATTCACAACTACAAGGATGTGGAAACAACCCAAGTGCCCATTAATACATAAGTGGATTAATAAATTGTGGTATATGTACACCATGGAATATTATTCTACTATAAAAAGATGAAAATTTAATACCTTTTGTTACAACCTGGAATGGAACTGAAGACCCTTCTGAGCAAGTACTGAAAGAATGGAAAAACAAACATCACATGTACTCAATATCAAATTGGAATTAGTAAATTAACACCTATACGCACATATGAGAGCAAAATTCAGTGAAATTCAAGTAGAAGGAGGGGAAGGGACAGGTAAATTCCCATCCAATGGGTACACTGCACAGGTATGTTGCACACTTTCTGGGTGAAGGACGTACCTATAACTCTGACTTTAACCTTACATAAGCAAACTATGTAACTAAACCATATGTATGTACCCTTTTGATAATTTGAAAAAACAAAAAAGCTGCATTACCATCTAAGACCTCCCTCTCATCCCCCTTCCCTCTGCATTCCAGTTTGATGGCTGTCTTTCTCTCCTGTGACTCACTCCTCATTGTCCCTCACAGGGCTTTTCCCTAATAATCTAATGTCTAATCCCAGATTGGCATCTGCTTCTTAGAGGGCCACAACTAACATCAAGCTGACTGTGATCGCCTTAATAGATGTGAAAGAATATGTTAATGTTTGCTGCAGGCATTGTTACTTTTGCAAATTGTTTTTCTTAAAGATATAAACATAATAAATAGCAATAAAAGCCATGTGCATAAGGTAAGGCTCTTTTCTGCATGAGCACGCGGGTGCAGGTGCACAGACTCACGAGTAGGTACTCTAGGACTCCATCAAAAAAGCAGGTAATGACTGCACCCAATGTTTGAACAGCACTTCCCACTTTTCTTTTTATTTTTTTTATTTTTTTTAGGTTACTTTTTTTTTATTAAGTCTTTTGTACATAAATCATAAATACATTTATGACCATTTCAGTGGGTTGATTTTTTTAAATTTTATTTATTTATTTTTTTTATTGTTGGGGATTCATTGAGGGTATAATAAGCCAGATTACACTGATTGCATTTGTTAGGTAATGAAAAAAATCCTTTTATCATAAGGACACTTGTACTAGACTGTTTATTGCAGCTCAATTTACAATCACCAAAATGTGGAAACAGCCTAAATGCCCACCAACCCAGGAATGGATTAACAAGCTGTGGTATATGTATACCATGGACTACTATTCAGCTATTTAAAAAAATGGAGACTTTACATCCTTCGTATTAACCTGGATGGAAGTGGAAGACATTATTATTAGTAAAGCATCACAAGAATGGAGAAGCATGAATCCTAGGTACTCAATTTTGATATGAGGACAATTAATGACAATTAAGGTTATTGGGGGGGAAGCAGAAAGTGGAAAGGAGGGAGGGGGGTGGGGCCTTGGTGTGTGCCACCTTCTGGGAGCAAGACATGATTGCAAGAGGGCCTTTACCTAACAGCACTTCCCACTTTTCATTCACACTAGATCTCTGCTGCTACTTTGGCAAAGAGGTATATTTTGTATTCTAAATGTCTTTTCACAGCAGAAGAACTGCAACTCTGAGTCACAGACCTCTTAATCCAATCTAGTGTTCTTTCCCATTCACTAGAATGCCTCCCTGTACTGGAGAGCCCAGGGCCTGGGTAAGAAGCTTCACCCTCAGTGGACCAGCAGGCTGTGCATGGAGCTCATCTGGCAGTTCTGGCTGAATGCTCTGCACTGAGCCCAGCCTTCTTGTCTGCTAGGTGTGTTTGTATTAAAGGATGCACTAGCCAAAGGGATCATCTCAGCTCTGCAGAGTTTTGAAAAATGTAATTACTAGAGAAGAATGACTTTTAGTAAGAAGGTTTTCTTAGCTCTGTTAAAAAGTTCTGCAGTTTAAAATCCTTTCTTAAACTATTCCTTTCCAGATGGTCAGCACCAGGTTGAAGGAAAGCCAGCCTGGAATTCCATTCCAGGAAGCAAGCAGACATAACACAGTTCTCTATTTGCAAGAGAAGGGATAGCAGACTGACTGTGGCCTGGAAACCTCATCCCTTCCTATTGCCCTTGCATTTATAGAGGTTGCATAAACTTCCAAGTTCCCAATATTCCCTGAAAACCAGGCCTGCAAACATTCACCTCCAGTTCCAGACTACTCTAGGTATTGGTTTGTGACTATTGTCATCACCGTGTTGGCCATTTTAACATTTGTCGGGTCGATGCTCATGAACCCCGACCTGGTTTTAGTTTGAATGCTGCTGGGAAAGACACTGGAAATAAATAACTCAACATCAGTTTTAAGGAAAAATAAGTCTTGAGGATGCCTGGAGATGGCTTACACTAACTCAGGCTGGGTAGACTGAAATAATGAAGCCCCTTCCTGGCTTCTTCAGAAGGTTTTTATTAGTTTTTAACAAAGGTGCATATGCAAAAGACAGAAAGATAGAGTTGAAAGAATCTCAAGTTCCCTCTTGGAAAGTGGATAGAGAGAAAGCCAGGGTAGGCGTTAGGGGAAAGTTAGGGTAGGCGTTACGTACACCACACAGCCAGTGGTGTACGTAAATAGAGGGGGGAGGAGAAGCAAGCTCTGTTCTGGTAGGGTAAATCAGGTTTTCTAATTTAACTACATATTGGAAGAGTTTACTCTTTCTCATCTGTTGACTCTCAAATGCATGGGCCTCCAGGGGTCCTCAAACTGCGGCCCACGGGCCACATGAAGCAATGTGATTATATTTGTTCCAGTTTTGTTTTTTTACTTCAAAATAAGATATGTGCAGTGTGCATAGGAATTTGTTCATAGTTTTTTTCTTTTTTAACTATAGTCCAGCCCTCCAACAGTCTGAGGGACAGAGAACTGGCCTCCTGTTTAAAAAGTTTGAGGACCCCTGGTAGTCCATCCTGACCAAGCCAACAGGCAGTTTGGGATTCTTTTCCTCTTTTGTGATTCTAAAGAATCCCCCCAGAATTACCCATTTGCAGATGTTTTCCTTGATTGCTCCAGAACTGAGGCAGGGCACTCCTCTGAAAAGTCAACTTATTCACCTCCCACAAACATTGGCAGATTTAGTCTCAAAAATGGGGGGGTTTAACTTATATTTGTTGAGTACGTACAATCTGATACACTATTCTGAGCACTTTAAACACTGAATCTTCAAAACCATCCCCAAAAAGTGCATATTATTATCCTTATTTCACAAATGCAAAACTTGAGGTGAAAGAGAATAAGTGACGTGTCCAACATCACACAGCAGTAAATAGTGGAGCTGGAGTTTGAACCAAGGTAAACTAAGAAAAGCAAACTCTAAAAAGTGGTTTCCACATATGTTTTATGATTACTCTTCCTTTTCTCCCCAACAGAGGCATCTTTTCATCTTTTTCCAGTCTCTCTTGTGTGATTTTTACTTTGAAGTGGGATTCCTGCCCTCAAATAAAACCTGAGTTAAGTCATAGTCTACAATCTTACTGGACTCTGAAATGGAGAGAGAGGTGTTGACTTGACATTGAGGGTAGACCTGATTCAGACAAGACTAAAGGAGAGGTCTATTCCACAGTGGCACATGAGCCTGGAACAAGTTATAACAGAACAAGGACCTGGTAGGTTCTCCTAATGCTATTTTAAACTATAGAATAATTCAAGATTTTAAAACTATTCTGAGACCTATGTGTTATTAGCTCTTGGCCTAGGAAAAAGGACATAAGAACTTAGAAGAGTAGAATGTGGAAGACTAGAGCATCATAAATGAGAAGGAGGAGATAATTTCAGTATGAAAATGGAACTTCTCTTTAGTGGAAGGTAGAAGATTGTTCAGAAATTAGCAGCATTGTAAGTAGAATCAAAGGCTAGCATTGCTGAGTCATGTGCCCATACAGAAAGTTGAGCTAATTTTCCCCAGCCACCCTCCTTAGAGAGGAGCAAGGATCTGATGTCTTCTGCCCAGAGAAATGAAAAGGGAAATATTCCCTGCATTAACATCCACCAATTCCAAGCTAAGAAATTCTTTAAGTCAGAATCCCAAGGGGTCAATAATCATAAAATTTTGAAGTTAGTTCTCCATTCTTTCCAGAGCAAGGCACCATCTGAAAGAGGATCTTGGGGAGCTTTTCTCCAGCAGAATTCTGGCTCCCTAATTATTCACGCACACAGCATCAGCTATGGACACGGTCTCAGAATGAGTGGGAAAAAGCTAAGCATTTTGGGCAAACAGAGCCAACTGCTAGTCTGAGAACCCATGGGAAAAGGGCAAGAAGAATGCCAGGTCACACTGTGCCCAGGCTTGATGGGTTGCTGGGGTCAGAGTCCCAAGACGAAGTAGCTAAAGAAAGAAGGAGATACAAAAGATGGCAGCTAAGGGGGAGATAGCCTCTTTATTTCCTCTCCTTCCAAAGCAACAAGCCTGGAAGGAGGTTAATAACAATTCTCAGGAACTGTTTTTGAGTCTGGAGCACTGGTTGCTTCTGGGCTGTGTCCTGCACTAAATGGCACCGCTGGGAGACTGGAAGGTGAAAGGTGGGAGGGAAATACAGTGACAGACTAGTAGAGCCAAGGACAGGGTTGAGTGGTTCCAAATTTTGCCAGTTTCTAAATGACCCAATTAGAGTAACAATAAAATAATCATTTCAAATAGCCACTCCTGCTCCTTCTACTTTGCTTTGCTTTGGTTTATTCAGACAAGGTAACAGTATATGTCTAACTTGGATAGCCTCGGTAAAATCGTTTGTGTTCTTTTAAAGGGCGGGGTCAGTACAGAGGAGACACCTGCTGTTGTGGCCTCAGTAGTGGAAATTTTCCCCGTACTCAGGGCAGCTTATGAGCATTCTCTTTAAGGACCACACTGGGACATGTCTCAACATACGCGTTTTTAACACCAACTGATGTGCCTGCCCAACCCTGAGCTTCCCAGTCTATCACATCTTCCAAAAGGCCCCTTTCTTCCCTCCCACTCACCATCTTTGCCTCAGAATGGCCACTCCTTCAATCCTGTGGCCCCAACTAATCCAGGACTCTTAATCATAGAATTTTCCAGGATAGTCCTCACTTGTAATGTTTGATTGTTCTTATAAATCATGAAACTATGGTGGAAATTCTATTATTTCTAAATTGTGTCTCTCAAATACCCTTTTATCCCCAGAAACAACAGAAATATCCTCTTGTCAAACTTTTTGTCCCAATTTTTTATCAAGAAATAAACCTTTTATCCATTACCAAAATATCTAGGTCTTGCACACCCAGAAATTAGCCTGAATGTCATGGTTTCCTCTCTCCCTACACATGACAGATATGTTAGTTCAACACAGAATTCCACCACTGAAGATTCATTCTTCTCATAATCCTCAAAGCAATACAATCTTCAAGGCTAGGAGTCATTGCCAATCAGCTATACATTTGTTCTAAGCTTTGCAAACTTAATCATACTAAAGCTGTAACAAATGAAAGTAGTATGCCTCACAGTTCTCTTACCTTGTTCTCTGCCTGCCAATACATCTGTTTTAAATCTCATCCTGCACAGTAAATGCCTTTTAAAAGAAGATGTCTATGTGGATAGTTCCTTTGTCCGAGGACTGCACCACTAACTGTGAAATTTCAGGAACCTGGAACTTCAAATGGAATCAAGTAAGAGATCCAAATTCCACCCATGCCCATGACAAGCCCAAGGTATATGTAAAATTTCTTCAAATTAGGACATTCTATGTCTTAAAGAAATAAAGTCACTTATTTATGTATCTACCTCTTATCTATAATAAAACAGCAAAGATGCAGGGCACTCTACATTCATCAAGACTGCCCAAGTTCTCTCTGGTGCCCAGGAAAGTTCAGGAAGAAAGGAAATGTATTTATACGCCCTACATCTTATAATACTGTCAGAAATGTGTGCACACATGAATCATGCCCATAAAAGATGATTTGCAGATGTATTTATTATGACAGCACTATTTCGAAAAAATGTTTTGTGTCTTGGGAATTATTTTAAGGATGATAATTAGTATGCATGTACCACCTCCAGAAGTAGTTCTGTATTAGCAGTGCTGTTTAATTTCTGAATTTATAATGTCACATTTTATGAGTTCAAATAAAGAGAGAGACAAGATCCAATGTTGGCTGCCACTTCTAAACAGCATCACAGAACTTTCTGAGCACAGTTTACAGGGCTAACAATAGCAACCTGAAACTTTTGAATCAATTGTTGTAATTTTCCATTACAGACCCAATTTCAAATATTGAATTTCAGGCTATAGAAGGTGGCCTGATTCTTTAGTGAATTTATGCAGTGGATGATTCTTAAAATTCCAATAAAAAGTAGTAGACATAGAAAAAAAGACAGGTTGCCTGTTCTGGATTGTATTCAATGAACACAAACCATCAGGAAGATATATTCATAAGCTCTTTCCCTTTCAAATTAAAACCATCATAATAAGTGTATAAAAATGTCTCCAAACTTTTCTGTATTTTCTAAATATTTTTCAATAAACATGTATTGCTTTTTAAAAATGGAAAGTATATATAATTTTAAATATCTCATCATAATTTCTTAGAAACTCATTTTGATAAAGTAAAAGTCACTGGCGATGGGCTGTGGGATTTCTGACATTGTACATGTACATGAAACCTGGCCCTCCAGGCACTTGTACTCAGTTATGATGATAAAGATGTGAGCTGCCAATTTTAAATATCAGAAAGAGGTTTAAATAGTATAACAGTATGACACAAAAGCACTGGGGATCAAAAATCTGTGGTATGCTCAAACTTTAATTTACATGGGAGCTTAATCCTTTTTGTTATTGAATGCCCAGGATGCATTGCTGGGGGAAATGAAAATTAGCCATTAGAAAAAATTAGAAGATAACAAGTCTCAGACTAAGATAAGTTTGCTTTAGCCTTCAAAAAGGTAAAGACAAATACCAATTTTACAAATTAATTGATGACTGAGTTACACTGGGGTGTCCAGATCACCTTTCTAAAGACAACAAAAAGGCAACCTACAACAGTGATACAGAAAGACATTGAGGAATATGTGCCAAAAAAGAAAATTATACAACCCTATGTATAATATAAATCCACTGAACATGTGGGAGGATGGATGGATGGATGGATGGATGGAAAAATTGACCAAAGAGGGAAGGGAGAGAGGAGAATGGAGAAGGGAGCAATGAGAGGGAGAAAGAAAGAGAGGAAAGGGATTTGGATTAAAGACGGTGGCTGAGTAACAGCTTCCCTGTAACTGGGCTTGGAGAGTCTGGGGAGACAAAACGCCAGACATCTCTGGCCGGTGGGATATGCCTATGATCATCCCTTTGAGGATACATGGAGCCAGCAAGGGACTTCTGGACCCCAGGAGGAGGACAAAAACAGTGAAAAACTGGCAAGTGCCTGCGTGTGATCGTTCAACCTAATCATGCCGGCAACCGTGAGTACGAGCAGCAGTGAGACTGCAAACTGGAAAGGCCTTACCTGTGAACTTTTTTGGTGTTCTTGGACTTGGCGCTCAGTTGAGCTGCCTTGGGGAGAGCTTGAGCAAAATTGTGGAGAACTTTGGGCATTGTCTGGGGCCCCAGACTGAGCCACTGAGCTGGGCTCAGTGAAAGCCATTGTGTGAAAAAACTGCTCTGGCAAGCTCCGCCCTCAGGGTCCCAGAGCAAGGAACGAGCAGGACAAAGTAACCTAGTGACTGAGCAGCCTAAAGGCGGGGACTGAACTGCCTCACAGCCCTAATCCTTAAGGGCAGAGTGAGATGGTTTTGGCAAACTGGAGCTTTGGGCTGTTGACTTGGGTAGAGTGCCCTGATATCACAGCTCATAGAAAACTCAAACTCCTGGGCTTGGCACCGCCCAGACCTCCACAAAAGGTGTGCAGCAACCCCCGACCGGTGACCCATATCCACCGGGGCTCCACATTCCCTGACCAGGAACTGCGGGAGCCACGCAACCCTGCGTCCTCCCTCCTGTGTCCTCCCAGCCTCCACACTAGCCCGTTCATCTGGCCAGGGACTCTGGTAGCTGCATGCCCTCAGGAGCCCTCCCTGCCTCTGCGCAGAGCCCTTCTCCTGGCCAGAGACTGCTGGACCCTTGGGCTCTCTGTGCCAAAGTCACTGGGAGCCAGGCAAACCCAGAACCATGTGCACCACCCCCATCCCTGTTCCTGGATCCGGATGTGTCACACACCAGAGCTGCTTCCACAACCAGAACTCCCTAACTACAGCAGCCCCAGAGGAACTACACAGGGTCACTCCCTACAAAGATCCAGCAACAATAGAGTGATCCCGCTGGGATCTAATCTTGGAGAGACAACTCCCCAACGCTGAGGACAGCAAAAGGCAACGGTGAAAAGCACTCATGAGGCGAAATCAACAGAAAAATTCTGGCAATACGAATAATCAGAGTAGATCAACTCCCCCAAGGATCAATGGGGCAGAAACACCACAAGACCCCATGCACAAACAAATAGCTGAGATGTCAGAAATTGAATTCAGGATCTGGATAGCAAATAAGATCGAATTAGAATTCCAAAGATTATCTCAAGAA
>CAUYPK010078747.1:0-46655 GCA_963574355.1 Loris lydekkerianus | reverse complement strand
CATGGATGGAGCTGGAACATAGTCTCCTTAGCAAAGTATCCCAGGAATGGAAGAAAAAGTATCCAATGTACTCAGCCCTACTATAAAGCTAAACTATAGCTTTCACATGAAGGCTATAACCCAACTATACCACAAGACTATGAGGAAAGGACCGAGGAAGGGGAAGGGAGGGGGGAGGTTTGGGTGGAGGGAGGGTGATGGGTTAGGCCACATCTATGGTGCATATTTTTATCTATAATAAAAAAATGATAATAAAAAAAAAAGAATGCTGCTGCAATGACAACGCAGACTGCTTGCCTATGGACTCCTTCTCTGCCACTTACTGTTATTTTGACATTGTGCCAAATATCCATATAGGGGTAAATAAGAATATTCTTGAGTAAAATATAGGTAATAAGAATAATCTAAAATGCAGAATGTTTGAGAACATTAAACAAGAGAAAGCACATAAAACATGTACAAAAATTCCAGGCACATAATAAGTGGAGTTGTCCTTATTCTGTTTTCTTTAACTCAGGCTCTAGAAGACACTATCTATTAACAAAAGTCAATGTAATCAGATACAAACTTGAGTCATCTTCCTACACAGGATCTTTAGAATAGTTCCTCTTTGCTTTCTCCTTTCAAATTGTATCATATACTTCAACCATATTCAAATTTAGTTCAGTATCTAATGACTATTTCATTTCAAAAATAACCAAGCCCCACATAACTGAGACTGGTTTTCTATTTAAAGAAATTTACCTAATTTGATACTTCTACCTTTTAATATACTTCTTCATTATATATTAAAGACTTCACTGGTCTTTTTTTCTTAAAAAGTACACAAAGAAAAGTTTTTTAAAATAATTGCATACATTCAATGTTCACCTGTTATTTTCTGAAAGATGAAGTCTTGTCAAGAGGAAATGTTAGCATTACCAACAAATGTTTACATTCTAGAAATGACTCTTAGAATTCTTACAATGGCAGAAAATATTTTACTTTGGCTGACAGGACCACCAAGTATTTTCCAAGTGTTTTTATTTCTTATCCTGAGCATTGATGATCTACTCACACAGTACATAACTGCCCTCAAAATCAGGTTTCTATTTAGAAATATTTGTGGTACTGCTTTGCAAAGTTTCATTTTTCTTTAGCGATTTTGCCCATAAAATGTAACATATCAGTATAAATCATAAATGGAGCATATTTAAAATTCAAACTCCCAAGCTCATCTTACCCAGCCATTTATGATCTCACCTTATTTAACTTTTCAGACCAACCCTGTCAAACTGTCATTTCTTACAAGAAGTGTGCTGGTGAATGTTTAACATTCAGCTCTCTCAAAGAAAAAAAAAACAAAAAAAAAAAAACACTATCAACAACAATAAAACCCTGATTTGCTGCATTTGCCTATTTCCCAGATATAAATACTCCCATGATGTCCAATTTTGAAATACCCATGAGGTATTAGTGAATGCAAAGACAGGAAGAGAAATGCACAGTGGGTTCTTGTGAGCACAGGGTGTGAGCCAACACTAGCACACCACTGCCTCTGACATACACACAATAATGTTTTAATCACAACAGAGTTACCTATTCACTTTCAAGCTTCTATGTCTTTGCTAAAGCTGTTATTACCGTTAGGAATCTGTACCCATGTGTGTACCTGGCAAACTATCACTTTACTTTGAAGGTCTAGAAAAATGTTCAATCTTCATTGGTAGTTTTGCCATCACCTTCTAAGGGGAGAATAAATTAGACCTTTTTTTCTGGGTTCACTTAAAATTTTAGTAATACTTTATTAAACACTACTACATTTACTACGTATATACATACTTATGTATGCTTAGCATAGCTCCTGGTACATAGTAAGGAAATAGTACATTTATATTTCACCTGCCAGAAGAAAAGGTTTCAAGTAAATACCCAGAGTTTTAGGAAACAGAAGAAAATATATTTTTCAAATAATAACATCAATAAAAATAGTTTAAAACCTACTAAAAGTTACACAAAAATCCTTTTAGAGGTAAAATATGCAAGGAAGGGTATTAATCATATGAAATTTTGTTTATGGAATACAATGCTTGAATATTTTAAATACATTCTTTTACTTAATTATTACCCTTCAGAAGGGCTAAATATACTAAAAGTCACAGAGGCAAAGCAACCATTCTAAATCAGAGAGCTAATTATTAATAGAGTCAAGACTAAAATTGTTCTAATCTACCTTTCCTACTGAAATATGTGGTCAGTCTAATCTATACCCCAAAGCACTATAAGCTTCCTACAGCACTGCATACTCAATAGTCACTTAATAAATATTACTGACTTTCCCCAGCCCAAGCCTGGCAAAACGTAATTCAGTAATACATATTTAATTCATCTCAGTCTTTCAAGTTCTGATAAACTAATGTAACACTAGGACTTACAGAACATGGTAAAATTATAAAGTGTATAATTTTCTAATCCAGTGCTATAATGCTAATTCAGTCTTTCATCAGATATGTATTGAGTACCCAGTATGTAATAGCTAACATTTATTGCCGCAATAAGTGCCAGGCAGTATGCTGAACACTTTACATATATTATCTTTTTTCATTCTTATAATCATTTGAGGCAGGTACTATTATTATCTGCATTTTTCAAGTAAGACATAGCACATTTAAATAATGTGACCAAGGTCACACTGCTAGTACATGGCAGAGTCGAAGTACAAGCCCAAGTCTGACCTCCTCCCCACCATTAATCACTATATTATACTGCTTCCTTTTTGTTGTAGAAATAAGGATATTGAAGACTCGTGGCATTGGCAGCAAGAACTATTCTTTTATTAATAGATATCAGGGACAGGTGAGTCAGGGAATGACTGCCTCACTGTGAAGGATTTTAAGTTCTACTCAGCAAAGATAGGAGGACACTGGGGTAAGTATATTTACTAGAACATACATTTGGGCTTGAACCATGTTTCAGAAATTTAGAAAAGGAGGGGCTTGTGACTGAAGCAGAAAAACAGGTATCCAAATTTGAGTTGGTCAACAAAGGAGCAATAGGAGAAAAGGACAGGAGGAAAGCATCCTGAACGTGTAAAAAAAATGCATTTGTCAGAAATGCAAAATGCAAAATGATGTGTCACCTGAAGATTACAGGTTACGGTAACATAGAGTTAGAAAGTTAACACTAGGGTTGGGTACCAGAGAGTCCTGAGTATAAGGAAGAAGATACTGGGCTCTATTCTTTAACTGTTCTTTATGGAGGAGAGAATAACTAGAACAAAAAAAAAAAAAAAAATGGTGTTAAAACATGGTTTCTCTCTGGCATCAGTTTGAAGGACAGATCAGAGGGAGGGAAGGGTGAGTAACTGGTAATTGAAGCGAAAGCATCTATTGCGAGTGTCTTCATGAAGACTCAGTAAGGTTCTGCGGGTATGGATGGAGGGACTTTAAAGTTTGTAACTCCAGTGACTAGGAGAACAATAAGGATATTGGAGACAGTGGCACTAGTTTGTAAATGTGGAGAAGCCTTTTGTTTGCAGATACTCTAAGGGTGAGATGGTATAAAAATTTCCAAGTAGAAATCCCCAGTAGGTAAACAGAGATTTTTATGGAATTGAATTCAGGAGAATGATCTTCATCAGTAGTCAGAGAGTTATACAACTAGAGGTAACAGCAAATACCTTAAGGGTAGGAAAAAGTCTTGACTAAATACAATTACAGAAACATATTTAAAAACTATCTAAGCTGGCTCAGCACCCGTAGTACAGTGGTTACCGTGGCAGCTACATGCACTGAGGCTGGCGGGTTGGAACCTGGCCCGGGCCTGCTAAACAAGAATGACAACTGCAACAGAAAATGCCCTGGGCTGGGCATTGTGGCATGCATTTGTAGTCTCAGTTATTTGGGAGGCTGAGGCAAGAGAATCTCTTAAGCCTAAGAGTTTGAGGCTGCTATGAGCTGTGATGCCACAGCACTCTTCTGAGAACCACATAGTGAGACTCTGTCTCAAAGAATAAATAAATAAATAAATAAATAAATAAATAAATAAATAAATAAATAAATAAATAAAATAAAAATATATTAAAATAAAATAAAATAAATAAAAAAGGCTCCGTGCCTGTAGCACAGTGGTTATGGTGCCAGTCACATGCACCGAGGCTGGCAGGCTTGAACTTGGCCAGGGCCAGCTAAAACAATATAACAACTGCAACAAAAAATAGCCAGGCATTGTGGTGGGCACCTGCAGTCCCAGCTACTTGGGAGACTGCAGCAAGAGAATCACTTAAGCCTAAGAGTTTGAGGTTGCTGTGAGCTGTGAAATCATCACACTCTATTGAAGGTGACATAGTGACACTCAGTCTCAAAAATAATAATAGTAAAGTAAATAAAATAAAAACTATCTAAGTCTTTGGGTAAATCAACATTTAAGGTATGAGAAGGGGAATTGCACCTAGTTAAGGGGAAATTTAGAAAAAATCAGCAAGTGTCAAGAAAATCAAAGAAGTGGTGCCAAGTACTCTGCGGCCTGTAGTGCCGAGATCTAAAAGGTGGCCAGGGAAGGCCAGGACTGAAAAAGACCATGGCTTTTCAGACCTGCTTTACAGGGTTCTTGGAAAGATGTGATGGTACAGTTAAATGTGCAGAAATCACGTTGCTTTGAGTTAAGAAGAGTGAAGAAATGGAGACAAAAAATGTATACACTTTCATAGTAAGCTAAGGGAAGAGATAACCGGATGGGAGTTTCTGTCAAGATGGAGCAGATTTGGGTATGCTAGAAAGATCCAAGTTTGGGAAAAGACAGAAAGAGTTTAAGACAGATAGAACAAAGTTCTTAAGAAAGCGAGAAAACATGATAAAGGCAAAGGAGCAACTGCAGGAAGGAGCTAGCAGTCGGCTGCAAGCTAATCACTTGTTCTTTCCTGTAAGATCCTGGAAAAGAAGGTAAGAGCAGAAAATAAATTTTGCGGTTCAGGAAAGGCCATAGTTATCAGGGAGAAAAAAATCCTTTTGTTGATCTACCTGCATCTAAACTCAGCCTGCCTGCCAAGTTATCACAATCATTGTTTAAGGGAAAGGCTTCCCCTAAAGGGAGCAGGTGTGATTGGAACGAAGTCAAGTGTGACGGGTTGACGCTTCCTTTGGCAGTTTCCCACCTTTCTTCTGCCTGTTCTTTCCCCCACATCCTGCAGGTGCCCAGTGGCCTCCCACTGAGAAACAACATCTAGGTCTCCCCCCTGGGGACAATTCTCCAAATTGTACTTATTAAAAATTGTGGCCATTGTTTTTTACCTATCTGTCAAGAAAACGCTGATAGATGGTTGGGTCTTCAAGAATCTGGATGACTATCACCCTCTTCTCCCAGGTTATTTTTTGCTCCAAGGAACAAGTAGAGTTTCTGGTGCTGGAACACTCCACTTGGTGATGGCTTTGGGGTAAAGGATCCTGATAAGGGTTCCTTCAAAATTATACCATGTGGGTGAAATCCACATGGCTTGATGTACAACCAGTTCATACAGAGGTGGTTGGACAGAGGTAGGCACTCAAGTACAGGAATAGTGACTATGTCTGACACACATCAATGCTGATTAAATGGTAGCTAGTATTATTTATAATAATAAATTTAATGAATTGCTGGTATCAGGTTTTTCCCCTCTAAAACCTGCTTTATTAGAGAAAATAAGAGGGGTGAGAAATTTCAATTGGAGTTAAGCTCTATATCACTAGTCAGGGTTCTGCAGAGAAACAAAACCAGATAGATAATAAAAAGAAGGATAAATGGATGAAATGATAGATAGATTTAAAGTAATTGGCTTATCTAATCATATGTTCAGCCAGGGGGGCAGGCTGAAACTCTCAGGAAAGAACTGATGTTGCATTCTTGAGGCAGAATTTCTACTTCAGGGAAATCTTGGTTTTGCTCTTAAGACCTTTCAACTGAGTGGCTGAGGCCCACCCATATTACAGAGGGAAATGACTTAAAGTCCACTGAATGCAGATGATAACCACCCCTTTTATACCACCTCTACAGTAATACTCAGCATTTGATTACATAGCTGGGTCCTGTAGCCTGATTGACCTGTTAAACGAACCAGCTCAAGTTTAAGGAATGATGTGAAAGAATAAGGCTGCGTTAGGCACAGTTTTAAGTAGATTGCTGTGTTGCACTATCTTCATATCTTCACACAAGCAGTTTGCATTAGGGATGCTTCAGGAATATCTAAGACAAGAGGTTTGTGTTAAATCTAAGTAGAGAGAAGAGACAAGCCCTGGGAAGACATTAAGGATTAGGAGGATTGAGTAGAAACCAAAAATAAGGTAAGAATTATTTAGAAGAAACAATCAGGGCCTGAGAATCCCCAGTGGGGTTTAAGTATTCATGGGATGAGTTAAAACTACTTTTATTTTTACTTAAGTATACAAAAAATTGCGACACCCCCAATGCTGGAAGATTTGGCAATACTCAGGTAGCTAACTCCTAATTTACACAAAAAGGCTCTTTCCACCTGCATATGAATTTTTTTTTTAATTTAAGATATAAAACCAGATTATCACCACATCAATGATTGATCTGAACCAGAATCAGTTTTCCTATTAGTTTATGAAAATTGGCAGCCATAAGTAATGCATACTGCTTATTAAGATGAGGAAGAGCTAAAGTTTACTGTGTGCTTACTACATACCAAGGCGTCTTCCTAATTTCCTTACTCTCATTTTCTCCTCAGGAGGGCTTTTTAAGTTAGCTATAATTATCTTGATTTTGCATATAAGGAAGCAGGATTAAAGAAGTTAGACACAATGCAAATGAAAAACAGAAAAATTCAAAGTCTGTCTAGGTCTCAAGTCAGGACCTCCAAAGTTCACACTCTTGACCAACATGCTAAAGTACAGTTCCAAAGCTTCAAGACCATTGTTTTTGAAGTTCCCAAATTTGTCCTTCGGTGCCTCAGCCTGCCTTGGAGGTGCCTTGGGCATAACCTCAGAAGATCCAAAGAAAGCCAGGGAGCTTAGAGTGCTAGGACAGACACCTCTCATCAGCTAGATCTAACTCCACATTCATCATGTGCATATTGCTTTCCAGTATTTAAAATAATTCTAAAAAGCACTGATTATTAATTTCCAGGTATCTGCTAGAGAATCTTTTAACTACAATTTTTCATGAATTAGTACTTAGGATCCAAAGGACCTGATGTAGTCTAAATTTACAGTTCGGTAACTGAGGTCCAATGACAATGTAGAGGAAAAGAACAATTTGTCTAAAATCTCACTAGCAGGAAAAATTTCAGATGTGTATAAGATAAATGTTCACTGAGTAAGTAGCCATAGCCAGACCAAACTAATTTTTATATTTTATGCCATCTTTTCCGCCTACAGAGGCCCACCCATAAATCAGAGCCCATCCTTCCTGGAGTTCTTTAAAAAAACAGACAAATAAGGCATATATTAGGTAGCATAATCCAAAAATCAAAACATAAAGAGTCTTCAAGTGTTATCAAATCTATTAAGTCCAAAATAGTTCATTGATGACCAATTTCCAAGTGCTTAAATGGTACAACTGCATCTTAGCTTATGTGAAAATCAATGCAAAAACATGAATCACCAGAGAGAGTAAGATGGAGCCTTCCAAAGACAGTTTGTAATTAGCAAACCATCGATCCAAATAGACAGAACCCTGAAAGCTCTGGAGACCAGGCAGGTGAAAAGCCAGAGTCACTGTCCTCTACAATCAATCATTACTGCTCTGCTCCTCTCAGCACATAGACAACTTCCAACCAGACTGGAATCTTGGCATTTTTGATGCTTGGGGATAGTAACTCAACTTTAGCGAGATGTATGTATGTGTGACAATAAAGGGAACTCATTATAAGCCTTATGTATGTTCCATTATACAGGCAGCACTATTATCATTAGTACTTCCCAATGTCTTCTTTCCACCACCATATTATGGTCAATATCGTATAAACCCAAGTGAAGATTATAATTCAAAGAACCACAGAGTCTTGGAACTGAAAGGAAGCTGGGAGATCTTTTTGTTTAACCACTTCATTTACGGAGGTGGTGAGGCAATCTATTGAAAGTTACAGGGTGGTAGAGACAAGGCTAGGATCATGTTCTCATTCCCACATGGTGCACTTCCCACAATATCTTATAGACTAATAATAGCAGAGGAGGCTTAACCTAAATCAGTGGTTCTCAACCTTCCTAATGCCGCGGCCCTTTAGTACAGTTCCTGTGGGTTGCGACCCACAGGTTGAGAACCGCTGGTCTAAATCCTTTATCTTAAAGTGACTGACAGAAGTGTGATTTATATAATTTTCAAAAAAAGTAGTCTGACCTTCACTAAAAGAAGGCTCTAGATAGGCCTGGATTCATACTAGAGTGACACAGAAAAATAAAGAATTTCTCTCTTTTTCCTTTCATATTTGAACTATTGTGCAGCCTGTATGTGAAGTGAACCTTCAATCTGTTTGCCAATATCCAGTTTCCCTCGCAGGAGGTTGTGTTTCATTATTGTTTTGAAGGTAGGTAAGGTTTTGGCTGCTTCTTTGTCAGTCAGAAGGCTTGATGACCGTGATCAGAAGCAACATGTGTTACATTTGGAGTCAGAGCATTTAATTGCTACCACGAGACCTTACACCTTGCCCTTTTCCAACCTTTCCAGTCAGGACAGACAGCATGCATCAAAATAGACTGGCCATCAACATGGTCCCTGAGTGACCGTGACAAGCAGAGCTGGCTGGTGTTACGCATATAGTGTAAGCCACCGGGATTTTAGTGTCTGTTTGTAACTTAAAAATTACTGGACCCATTTTGACTAATGCAATAATATTTGATCATGTCAAGTGTCTCTCGATTTTCTGTGAAGTTTGAAAACATGTTCACAATTTAGATAGACAAAGGACTGTGTTGAGTAATGCGTATTCAGACAAGACAGGAATCTTACGTTTTGTTCTCTGCGGAGCATGAAAGCACAATCAAACTTAGTCATCTAGGAATTTTATTGCATACTCTTGGAAACCTTACTTGACTACAGATAATTATTTATCTGGATTGTACAGTAGTTACATATATAACCCTGGGCATTAATATTTGATTTTGGTTTCAAAGATTTTTCTTTCAAAACCTGTTCAGTATTGTTGAAAGTAACACTAATTGGGGGAGGAAGAACTGAGTGTGGAGCCAGCAATTCCGCAATAGTTATCTGAGAACACTACAGGGATAATAATTATTGAGTCAGTCAAATGTTCCAACAGCCTGGTCACAGCAGGAATCAATGAACATCTCTGTTTTCAATATCGAGGGATCATCTCAAAATCATCAACATTTGTTGGGTATGTAAATGCAAAGGGGGGGATCTGTTTAGCATCTCAGAGATCTGGGTAGGATTCTATCATCACTCTTATTTAACTCAACAACTCAACATCTTTTTTCTAAGAAGCTGAAGGAGAACTTTGTAAAACTATTTTGTTGGTAAAAAATAAAATATATATGATATATATATATATATATATATATATATATATATATATCAGTGGTTCTCAACCTTCCTAATGCTGCAATGTATTTTTATTGTTACAAAGGGCTTGTAACCCACAGGTTGACAATCACTGATCTATTAATCTATCTATCTATCTATCTATCTATCTATCTATCTATCTATCTATGTCTATCTATATCTCTCTCTATATATATATACACACACACACACATACACACATCTCTCTCTCCCTCTCCCTCTCCCCTCTTCCACACCCTCTTTTTCTCTTTTCTCTCTTCCTCCTCTTTCTCCAACCCTAATAATGGTACCTCTTTTTTAGCCTTAAGTTTAATATGAAGCTGTGGGCCAATCAGAACTTAAAGAGCAGTAGTCAGCAATTCCAAAGTTTTCAGAACATTTAGAGGCAGAGTGGAAACTTCCTAGAAAACTAACCCTACAGCCACAGACTACAGAGCAATGAAACTCAGCACACAGTCCCTGCACTTAACAGCATCAGCCTCTCCTGGGAGTTTGTTAGAAATTCAAAGACTTAAGCACTGACCTGGACCTGCTAATTCAAAATTCTTAGAAAAGGACCCAGGCATATGTCTTCTAACAATCTCTCCAACTAAAGTTTGAGAATATCTTGTGCAGAGTTTATAATCAGCCCAAAAGCCTTCATGCATTTCTGCACATTTCCACTTTCATCTGGAACTCAGATAGTGGGCATCTCTAGGACCAGCAGATATGTGTGTGCACATTATTCAGCTGCTCTGAAGCCTATGTCTGATTAGACCTTGTTGATGGCAGTGGTGATAGCAGCTCCTGCTTTGTGTACTGAGGAAGTGCCAGGCAATTGCCTTTTCTTAGATAATTCCAAGATTAACGGGCTCGCATTGCTCAGATTAACAGCACTTCCCACCCTGCAGCCAGCCAGCGAGGGAACATGCAGTCCTGTCTGCAGGCCAAGGGGCCTGCTTCCCAGCCATCAGTTTGGGCAGGAGAGATGCTGATCAACATAAGTCACTGCCTGTTCCCAGATTGTCACCATTACCCAACCAGTGAGACATTCCGTCCTAGTGCTCAAGCAATGCTCTGCTGGCTCTCCTGGCTCATACTGTAGATGGGCAACTGTACCAATAATCGCAAAGGGCATTCTATTCAGAAGGGACTGGGCAGACTAGAAAAACCCTTCCCACCTGATTCTGGAAAGAAATGTCAGTGAAGTAAAACAGTCATTTTTCTTGCACATCCCACAGAAAGCCAGCTGGACTATGAGGTACTTAATGTGTTTCCCAGTGGAGGTCACCGTGTAGACAACTGGCCTCTGGGGGGAAGAGGAGGAGTGGGAGAGGCTTCCATCTTTCCTTTTTTGAATTTCACTTTGAAACTGTTGGACATTTTTGTTCGGGACAACTTGAAGCTAGTGTCCATATGTATTAATCACGGAAGGCTTCAAAAGGTAGCCGGTAAATGTAATGAAGTAATAGCTGCCTTCAGTAGCAAAAATATCTCCCACAATAGCAAGGGATTCCACTCCAAAATCTACCAGTGTCAGAGGTGACAATACAGGTAAACACAGGTTCTCCCTCTGTTAAAACAAAAACCATAAAAATATTTTTGCAGGATAGTACTTTGAAAAGAATGCTGCTCTTTTTAAAGCCTCCAGCAGTAAATTGAAATAGTATCCAAGTGTTCAAATATGCAAAGGTGACCCTTCTAATATAACTACTTCTGCCCAATTTTGTGAAATGGTTTAATTCCGTCCAACCCCATCACATGAGTTTCAGAATGCATGTACTAGAAACAATAGTAAAAAATGTTTTGCTACAAAAGTAGCAATGACAAAAGTCTGGTTTCTCTAGCCTATCCAAAAAAAAAAAAAAAAAGAAAGAAAGAAAAAAAGTATCTAGGCTGCCCATTATAACACCTGCTGCTCACAACGAAAGCCCAAGCCAAGCAACTCATGCCCTTCCATCCAAATATCCAATCTACCCACAGAGAATTCAAGCTGTCCAGCCACACACCAGCTGCTTGCTTAGTCACCGCAGAACGCGCCACTTCAATCCCTCAGCTCTCCTAATATTTGTTCTTTTGGTTTTCCTCCCCTCTGTCTCTTTCTTGAACAAGTGTCATGAACACAATCTCCAATCTCCCATGAACCCCCAGACCAAGATTTGGGGCTCTTTCAGCAGGATTTAGGCCTCCCTTTTATCCTTCTCTTCTGCTGCTAGTGTGGCACAAAGACAAACATTTCTGAAATTGAAGGGAGAACCAGGAGGTTCCGCTCAGTGCTTAGGGACAATGATGTTCTTTGATGGAAATTTCACGGAATAGAAAGAATTGGGACCCAACCTTACTCATCTACCTGATTCTCATTTACTACTATAAGGTGAAGAGATGGCATTTATCATCTCAAAAACACTATTAGAGAGTTCGTTTTCTTTTTTTCTTTTGGAAGTGCTTCATTCACAGAAAGGAAACAAGTGAATATAATGCCTTCCCTTAATTTGAGTTGTGTCTCCTTAGAGATGCATTTTTAAACAACCATATGTAAAGCACAATACTTATGTATATATGTACACGTACACATATATACACACGTGTATATCTGCATACACAGGTGTGTATATATGTATGTACACATATATAGTATATATTATGGTTTACATATGGTGTTTAAAAATGTATTTACATTAAACACCATATGTAAACCATAATATATGTATACGTACACATACATATATATGCATGTATAGTCACATACATATGTGTGTATATGTATGTATACTATATAACATATATACACATACACATACACACATGTATATCCACATATATACATGTGTGTGTATATGTATGTAAACATATATAATATATATTATGGTTTACATATGGTGTTTAAAATATATATATATACATTCTCATGAATGTACATTTTGCTTTCAAAGGCTCTTTAATTTTATTGCTGATTGGTTATTGGGCAGTGATTCTTAACATTTTCAATTTAAATGCCTCTTACTCAGGCTGTGACACATGCTAGTCAAACAAACCTAGATGTTTATTGTGCTCTCAGGATTAATCTTTATGATAAACGGGTGATTCTGTGATATAAGTAAAAACTTCTAATTGATCACGCATGCAAGCCACAGTGGCCTCCAATTAGTTCTCCTAACACACCATGGCCCTTCCCTGTCCATACACTTATTTGAGACAGCTCCACCAAGGGGGATACAAATATATCCCTAGCTTTGCTTGCAAAGCCAGAGCTCTCCTGAATTAAATTCTTCAGACAGGGAATATTTTTTATAATTCATACAAATATTTTGGGTGTGCTGGCAGAGACCCCCATGCCTCAAACACTCTTGCTAGACTTTAGCAAGCAAGGTTACCTTTCAACTTTCAGCCCTTACTTCTCGGAGAAGCCCTCCCTCACCATCTTATTTAAACCAATCTGCCCCACCACAAACACACACATTTTCTGTTATAACCTATCTCAGCCCACTATTTAATTCTTAGTAGGAAAAAAAAGTCATGATTAAATTTGTAGCAGATTATTTTACTATTGACCCCAATTCTGTATCTCTCCCTGTGCCTATGCTCTTTTCTTGGCCCTCGTGATTTGGTTTGGGCAACAGAATGAGGCTTATGTTTCCATCAGTTAAATAACAGCTCCCTGGCCAAAGTTAATGTGGCTGAAGTTAAGAAAGGAAAAGTGGGAGGAAATGCAAAATTACTTGGGGAAAGGCAGAGAAACAGGGAGGAAGAAGCAACACCAATATCTCAACACGCTGCGTTGACAGATTTCTACTGATCGCCTCTGACCTCCTGGTACATTGTCTTGAGAAGGATTCTGAGGCTTCAGCTGGGCTCCTTGAGAAGTGAGTGCCATGATCTGAATGTTTGTGTCTCTCCAAAATTCCTACAGGAAACCTAACCACCACAGCATGAAGAGGTGGGGCCCTCAGGAGATGATTGGGTGATGGGGCAGCCCTTTGTGAATGGGATTAGTGCCCTTATAAAACTGGCCTGAGGGAGCTTTTTTCCTCCTTTCCCTGTCCAATGACATTATTTTTGAAGCTGAGAGTAAAGCCTTACCAGACACCACATCTGCTAGTGCCTTAATTTTGTAATTCCCAGACTTTAAAACTGTCAGCAATGAATGTATGCTACTTATAAATGACCCAGTCTAAGATATTTTGTTAGACCAGACAGAACGGACTAAGGTGGTAAGCCATAACTAATTTCTCATGCCTGCTATAGTCTGGGGTATATACAATGACAAAACAGCAAGCTGTAGAGAAAGAGTTAAAAACAGATAGGCGAATCGAGAAAGTAAATGCTTGTCAACAACCCGAGAGTTTAGGAAACATTACTGGTCGGTAACTTAGTTGTAGATTTTTATCTGTTTTTACTATTCACTTTTCTGAAGACTGTGTTTTAGGGACCACTTGCTATGTTTGCTTATCCAGATGCTTATGTTTTCCTTGTCTAAAAACTGAAAATATTAGGGAGGGGTGAGCCCTGAGTGCAAATGCTGGGCTGGGGGAAGCTCAATTTTTTGTAGGCTAACTCCAAATGCGTTTCAAAAATGTCACAGTTTTCCTCCAATTATTTGAATTCATCAGAAGATTTCTCCTATGTGAGCTTCTTTTAAAAGTTTTCTTGATAATCTAAAAGTCTATGAAAATGACTGGCATAGAAGTGGTCATTATAGCTCTTTTCCTATCCTGTCACTACAGAAACACCACATGAAATCTATTGTTTACCTCCCACATTCATTTAAATCTTCAATATCATCTAGTTGTCTTTTTTTTCAGTGTGCCTCATAGAAAAATCTGTATTTGTGGGGAATTGTGGGCTTTCTGGGCTCTTGTGTATTTGGGATGGCTGCAGTTCTTCTAAACTTTTATTTTCTGAGAAAGTCAGACAATGGATTTAAGCAAGTATAGCAATATAATTGCCATCACAGGGGAAAAGAACAGAAAAAAATTTTAATCAAGAGGATTCCATAACATAAAAGTGCAGAAATTCCTGACACAGTAAAGGGATGAGTTGATGTCCCATCTCCCTTCCCCTGAGCCCTGCTTCCTCTTGCCTGCTTTCCTCCCACTGGTGAGTGTGGTTAGGGCCTGCCCAGTCAATGCACACATACTCCAGAGTCATTCTCAAAGTCTCTTCTTCCTCAAACTTCAAGTCAGGCCAATTGCACTTTGTAAAGAAGCCTCATATTCTCTGCGTCTCTCTCTCTCTCCATTCCACCTCCTGGCTAAGATCACTCCACCTCCTATCTAGTCCCCCAGGCCCTCGTCATCCTCTCCTCTAATCGGTTTTCAAAACAGCCAAAGTGGTTTTCTGAAGAACAGTTCTGATCAAGACACTTACCTGAATGTTTAATTCCCATTATCATTCTGAAGATGAGATTGAATTCTGCAGCTTGGCTTCTGATCACTCCCTCAGCCTCTCTTTGTGGCCACTTTCTACTAGGTGCTTAGAAACGCTTTGGGTTCTCTGAACCTGAACCTACCTTGCTCTTTCCAGGCTTTTGTTCACCTTGTTCCTCTCCCTGAAATGCTTCCCAGTCTCCCCACCTGGGTGATTTCTATTGCATCATGGTATAGGCTTCACATTACACCTGAAGTTTCCCCTGATGCCCTTAGATAGGCTGGGTGACACAGCTGCCGGCTCACTGAGCAGCCTCCCCTGTGGCAGCTCTTGCCCCACTGGACTAATAACAGGCTGTCTGATACGTATGCCCCACTAAACTGTAAGCACTGGGAAAACAGCCTGTGCCTGGCTTGTTTACAGTTGTGTCTACCCATCACCCAGCAAAGTTTTTGCCACTTACTAAAGATTTAATGCGTACTAATTGAGTTGAATGAATATGGAAGGCTGAAGGACCATATCAACTTAACCATATGTACTGAGAACATGCTCATAAACCGACTGTGAGCTCAACAGAGAAACAAGGCACAAACTCTGGTACCAGCATGCCTGGACTTGAAGCAGATTTGCACCACTTACTACTATGTGAGTTTGTGATCTTGAACAAGTCACTTAGTCGGCCTAAGCCTTAGCTTCCTCATCTTAAAATGAGCATAATGTATCTTATGTAACAGGTTTATTAAACATCAGGGATCCTTATGAATCAATCAGCATAGTATCTTGCAGAGTAGGTAATAAATAAATGATAGTCTTAGTCTTTTCAAGAATAGGATAGGAAGCTTGATTGCTTTGTATGGCTAGTACAAAAAGTGTTAGAATTCAAGAGACAACAAGAAATAAGCTTATAATTTTGGGATGGAATGTGAGGATACAGGAGTAGTAATGTGACAGTAAAGTTCTGAATATTGTATTATGTTTTGATAGGCAGCCAGGATCTCCTCTGAGTTTATTTCATTTTCACCCTCACATTCAGATATTAGAGATAGTTCTAGAAGACTATGTCCTTCAGCGTGAACTTTTTTCAGCTAGTGACAAAAGTATAACTCACAAAGCTTAAGCACTAAAATGAATGTATTGGTTCATGTAACCACAGTAGCGACACAAACCAAGTTTGAACTTACAGCTCTAAAATGCCTTTGTCTACAGCAGGAAAGAGGAAGTCCTTACATGAGCACTCAAGTCAAAGTGCTCTCATAAACGCTGAAGGCTCAACGAAAAGATGCCTGGCTCACCCGCTCCCAGGGACGGTCGCCACTGGGACATGTGAGTGTTCTTTAATCCATCACTGTGATCAAGAATACAGTCTGTGCTGAGTTGCTTACACTAATTTGAACTCACCAGCTCATCTGGAATTTGGGTCAGTCTCATTAAACTACAAGGCAGAAAAGAAGGGAGAGGAAGTTTTCCAAAATCTTAGAGATATGATTATCATTAAAGAAAAGGAATGGGTGTTTGCTAGCAAATAATAGTGTTTGAAGAACCAGAAAGCATCCTTGGAAAGAAACCTCCTTTTCAAGGATGAGATAATCCAGATGCTACCTCTTCATTCAAGGACCACGCACGGCAAAAGATAAGGTGAAAAATAAGGAAAAAAGGAACATGTCACCTAGCAGGAATATTAGATTATTAGGACATTCTTAAAGGATGTCCTAATACCTATACGAAGAAGAAAACCAAGGAGCTGAAAGGGGTCATCCAAGGTGCCGTAAAAAGGTGAATTTAGAACTCAAATCTGGAACTTCTGACTCCAAAATCACATGGCCTTGCAGGTCACACAAATTGAAGTGGAAGGTGAAATAACCAGATTTTACAGCTGCTAGAAAATGTTTAAGACAGTAAGCAAAAAAGTAAATTGAAAAGTTTATATAAGCAATGCAGAACCTATATAATAGGTACAACTATATTTAATGTATTCTGATCAATCACGGCCGTGGAATCAAAGATAATAGTAGAACCTTACGAATCTGCAAGACTCAAAGCTGTTTTTCCGTTTAAATTCTTAAATCTTTTTTTTTTTTTTTTTGGTAGCATATGAACTTATATTTATTTTTAGGCACTCTGCACTGAGCTGCCTGCATCATGTCAATGTTTGCTGTGCTAACTTTGCATCTAAAGGTTATTCAACACACTGAGATATGAAAAAACACTCACATTTTTACCTTAAAGAAACTGTCCTTGGATTCTGCTATATGTTCTAATGGTGTTAAATGTCAAAAAGTACTGGAAATATAAGTATTGGGGAATACACTTCAACTGCTGCCCTGGATTGTTTTTGCAGCTAAAGGGTATGAAGATGTCACTGCACTTCAGTTCGAGTTTGGCATTCTGGTGTCAGTCTGTCAGATTTCTAAGAGGAATACAAATTGGGAGGTAGGAAAAGAAGGCAGTGATTGTTTATCACTGCCTGAAATTCATCCGATATTAATCACAGACAAAGACAGTGGTAATGACCAAATGAAGGCCTGAGAGGATACACCAGTAACAGAATGGCCCTTGGTGGAGGACACCCAGCACTTCAAAGTATTCCATCTCATTTAGTGCTCACGTCCCCCCTCTGAAGCGGGGGTTGGGGGGTGGGAGGGAGTGTTTATTTCTCAATTCTTCAAGTGAGAAACTGGCCCTTGTATTGGCCAAGGTATTGCTTCAAAGTGCTTTGTGCCAGTCTCAAACTGATGTCACAAGTACACTACCCATGGCTTATTTCTTTTCTTTTCTTTCTTTTTTTTTTTTTTTTTTTTTTGGAGACAGTCTCAAGCTGTCATCCTGGGTGGAGTGCTATGGCATCACAGCTCATAGCAGCCTCCGACTCTTGGGCTTAAGTGATTCTCTTGCCTCAGCCTCCCAAGTAGCTGGGACTACAGGTGCCTGCCACCATATCCAGCCATTTTTTGGTTGTAGTTGTCATTGTTTGGTGGGCCCTGGCTAGATTGGAACCCGCCAGCTCCGGTGTATGTGGCTGGCACTTTAGCCACTTGAGCTACAAGCGCTGAGCCTCCCATGGCTTATTTCTGAGTGAACTTTCAACTCTAACCCATAGGTCACCAAAAGGACTTCAAGAGTCTCTTTCTGGTAGAAGTCTTTTCTAATCATTTTTCAGTTTTGTCCAGTGCACCAAAGTGTAGGCAGGATTCTGTCATGACTGCCATTTCAGACATGCAGCAAATGACTCATTCCTCAGGAAGGGGCCAATCCACTCTTAGTCCACCTATTCAAAGGCAATGGGAAAGCACGGGCTGTTGAGGAACACTTGCAGCTTGGGCCGGGCATTCATTCAGCTCTTTTACACACACACACACACACACACACACACACACACTCAGAGACACACACACACACTAACACCCCAGGGCTGCATATTATATTAAGAAAGGAGGAGCAATTTAAAAGATAAACTTTTAGATTCCTTCTTTGTTTAGAAATTATACTGACTTGCTTTTTATGTTTCTACTTAAGGGTAGGAGATGCTATATTTCAATATCTCCAAAGAAAAAGAATAAAGTGCTATTCATTTCTGATGACAATAAGTATTATTATTATATTATAATTAAAATAAATTATAATGATATAATTATCTTATGTTTTTACAATAATATAGTATTATAATTATTATTATAACAAATAAAGCTATATTTTGCATCTGGATGGCCTGCTTATGATACAACTTCCAGCTATGAGATTTTAGGGCATGGAACTGGCTTGCCTATTTATAATCACAAAGTTGCCAGGCAGTCACCTAGGTGGGGTTGTGCAAACTATGGCCTGTGGGCTTAATCCAGCCAGCTGTGCTTTGCAGTTATAGAGGAACACAGCCACACCCATTTATGTGTCTATGGATACTTTGATGCTACGATGGCAGAATTATGACAAAGACTATATGGTCTGCGAAGCTAGAAACATATATTTGCTTCTTTGCAAAAAAAAAAAAAAAAAAAAAAAAATTGCCAACCTCTGACCTAGATTATATGACAGTGTTTCTTTCTTTCTTTCTTTCTTTTTTGACAGGTGTGCCTGGCAGCAATTACACTGATATGTCATAGCATAAAAATGATAATAATCAGCCCACATATGTTATTTTGCTGCCATTGAAACAATCCATGAGAAAGAATATTCTGTTCTCTCTTATTCAGACCTACTGGCAACATAATTTAATTTAACTGACATTTGCAAAACACCTACTATGTTTCAAGAACAGAAATTCTAATGCTCCTTGTAAAAAAATACCAAGTGATATCTGGTGAAAGCACGACAAAAAAACAGTCCCATTGGGTGAACTGATAAATATTTTATCTTTTGCGAGTCAGATTGATTGGGAGTAAAAATGCAGAGTGTCATTTAACACCAAATGATGATAACCAATGTTCTCTTCCAACGCCACTACTACACTCTGTTAATATTCCAGCAGTACATTGTTGCCATAAGACAATACCAAATAATTTTAACTCCCTTTTCACAAAGACTCCAATTATAATCCAATTCCTTTCAGATTAAGTACATTTTGATAGCAATTCCCTTATACCAAAAAATATAGCCCAAGATAATGGGCTGTGAGTATAGTTTCAATGCTAATAAGAGGCAGTTTAACAGCCTCGAGAAGTTCCTTCTGACTACATTTTCATTGCAGTGATAAACAGCATATAATACCCCTCAATTATAGTTTTAATGTAAAAAAATGAAGTTATAAGACAATTTATCCCAACTAAATTGTAATTTCATTTCTGAGATGTTGCCCTTTTAATAAATAAAAATTCTACTTACCCATTCCATTGTTCTCAGGTTGGGTTTTGACAGTGAGATCGATTACAGGAAAAAAAGTATTACAGATGAAATCAATGCTACCACTATAAGTAAATTAGCGAGAGTTTCTTCAAGCCACCAAGCTTGAAACACTTCTCTCCCCTTTTCTCTGAGAGCATTACAAAATAAAATGTTATTGATGATTGAAACTTAAATGGAATTGTGAATTCCAGCTCACTGTGAGCAAGAAAACAAAGGAATACATTCGAGAAGCCTTTGAATCACATTGCTAAAGTTCATTTTTAAGTGCTTTGTTAGAGTGTACATACATTTAGGAAAGTGCATCTCTCATACATGAACAGCACCATCTTAACAGACCAATGAAACCCTCAACCAAAGTAAGTATGAGAACATTACCAGCACCCCAGAAGCCAGTCACCACCTTTTCTAAAGGATAAGCACTATCTAGACGTCAGATAGTATTGATTAACTTTGCAATTTGTGTTTTATAAAAACAGAATTTAACCTCTGTGACTGGCTTCATTCATTCAGCCCTGTTGGAAAGAATCATCTGTATTGTTAAGAGAGAGAGGGTGTGTTTCATTTTATAGGCTATGTCCCAAAGTAGTTTTTATGAGTAAACTTATTTTTTAAATTTTAACAATTAGAGATTTATTTATTTTTAGTTAGGCAAAAGAATACCACAAAACACAAATCTATGATTCCAAGGAAGCTTAGAACAAAAGTAACTTTTTTCTTTTCTTTCTCACTTTGTTGCCCTCGGTAGAGTGCTGTGGCATCACAGCTCACAGCAACCTCAAACTCCTAGGTTCAAGTGATTCTCTTGCCTCAGCCTCTCAAGTAGCTGGGACCACAGGCGCCTGCCACAATGCCCAGCTGTTATCAGAGATGAGGTCTTGCTCTTGCTGAGGCTGGTCTTGAACTCATGAACTCAGGAAATCCACCCACCTTGCTTCCCAGAGTACAAGGATTACAGGTGCGAGCTACCGCACCTGGCAAAAAAGACAATGGCAATCCTGTATGAAATATTTACAACAACTTTATTGGTAATAGCAAAATACTGAAAACGACTCAGCTGTCCTTAGATGAGCAAATGGCTGGTCAAACTCAGCCTCAATGGAATGATTGTAACAGCAGGGGATGATTAATTCATGTAGCAACTTGGATGGACTTTAGGGCATTATATTTAATGGAAAATGTTAGTCATAAAAGGTTACATGTCATATAATTCCATTTATATAACATTCTCAAAATGATGAAACTATAGAGGTGAAGAACAGGTGAGTAGATCGGCAGAGACAGGGCTGAGGGTGGGATGGTGGTGAGCAGGGGCTGAGTAGAAGTAAAGGCATATCCACGGTTTAAGTTCAGATTTCACTGGATGTCCTACATCCTCACCCTGTAATCTGCTTACAGCTCTGTGTAAACTCTTTTCTGAACACAACTCTGACTTCTCTTGATGGCCTAAGCCTTTTCCTCAGGTCCTTTGGAACTCACTGTCACACATCAGCAAAATCTCCAAAATCCTCGACCTCCTCTCAGTGATCCTGTATTTCAAACTGAAACCAGTCTCTGTCTCAGGGACACCATTCCTGCCTCACCCTTTTCTTTCCTACTGCCAGTATACTATCTGATTGCCTATGAGGTAGGTAACTTTGTGAATCCTTGCTACCCTCTCAGCCTTCTCTCTCTCCCACCTCCTGACACTGTCCAGAGCTGAATCCCTCGTCATCAAATCACACTACTGAACATCATTTCTTCCTCAGGCATCTATGGGCTAATGCTCATCCCCTTCCAATTCTTTCAAGATGACACAGTGTCATTTTTTACAAAACTACTCCTATCTCAACTCTTGGTGATTTCAATGTCCATGCAGATGACAATTCCAAATCCCTACATGTTCATGTTCTGGAACTCTTCTCACTATTTCAGAAATAATGCCTCTTGCAGTCATGCCTTAGACCTTGCTGTTACCAAAAGTGGTAACCTCTTAATTCACCCCTCTATATCTTCACTATAATACCCCGTCTCAGCACTGGTTTCTATATTCCATTGTTGACCTTACCTTTGGAACTGAGTTTTAACTCTTTATGACCTCACTCTACTTCTGATTCAGCTAAATTTCTGTAACCAATCATCATAATCACTTCTTTACACTGCCCTCATTGCTCGCTTTCTAACCTACTCACCTGTAAAGTGTCACTCTGATCAAATCTTACTCTCTGCTTATCCTCATCTGCACCTGTGCAACTAAATGAAGCTGGAAATAAACCCAGAACTGCTGACTCGCCTCACTTAAAATTCCTGTTCACTCTCCACAAGAGAGCCCTTCAAGTGGCCAATCACACTACATTTCCCCAGTCTAGTCACTCTACTTTTTTCCTAGGAGATCATTTCTTACCTTTTCTTCTTTCTTTAAATATCTAACTGTTCCTCCTTTGCTCTCTCTTCCATTTTCCTGAGGAAATAGAGGCATTCAGATGCGAATTGCCACAAGTCCCTACCCCACCCCCAGCCCCTGCCTGCATCTATGTCATGTAACTTCTTCCCTGTTACTGAGGTGACATTTCCTTCTGCCAGTAAAATCTCCTCTTCCTCCATGTGGTTGGTCCCATAACCTGTTGTAAACTCAAGAAAATTGCTGTAGAAATTTGCTCTCTCTATCCTGTAACAACTCCTAACTACTGACTCTTTCTCATCAGCAAATAAATAATTTTTAAAAAATCTTCAAATTGACTTTCACTCCAGCCAGTACCTCATTTCTGTCCTTCCTTTTAGAGCAACACAAGTGTTGACCACATTTATTATCCCCAATTCACCTCTTCATGTTCTTTTTGAACCTTCTAGCCAAGTTTTGTGCTCACCACTTGAGGGGAAAGAAGCCCTTGGAGGAATACAAACAAACTCTGTGTTCTAAACCAAGGGTCAAATCTCATTCCTCATCTCACTTATCAGCAGCATTTACTACCTGGGATCACTCCCTTCTTCTTAAACCTTTTTCTTTCCTTAGCTTCCACCTTGTTTTTCTTCTACCTCACTAGCCATTTATTTTCCATCTCCTTTGGTAAGTTTTCCCTGTCTATCCAACCTTGGAATAAAAGCTCTTCTTTTATTACTTTAGCCATCTCATCTGAAGAGTCTGATTAAAAATTTTCTATCTCCCACAAGATCTCTCCGTGGAAATCCAGAGGCATTACGTTCAAGCGCTTTCTTAGTATTTCCACTTTGATAGCTAATAGCCATTTCAACTGTGTCACAAACTTAGCTTTTCATCAGACCATCACTCTCCTTTTAAAAATCTGCTTGTCTCACAGTCTTCCACCCATCTGCCTGCTAAGGCATAGAAGCCGGGACTCATACTTGATTCTTCTCCCCACATACATCTGATCAATAAGCAAATCTTATTGACTCTACTTTCAGACTATGTCTACAATCCAACCACTCCTTATCACTTACTTGGCTATCAATCTCTCACTATGATTATTGTGATGGCCTCCTAACTAGTCGACTTGTCCTGGGCATGTTATTCTCAATCCAGCAACTAGAATGATACCATTAAAACGTGAGTCCATGTATGTCAATGCTCCTCTGAAAACCCTCCAAGGCTTCCAGTCTCATTATTATTATTATTTTTTTTTAAAACTACAGTCCTCACAATGATCTACAAACAGTATAAAGTCTGCCTTCTCCATCAGCTCCCTGCCCTCATCTCCTACTCCTCCCCCCACTCCCACCAGCTCACTCCATTCCGGCCACACTGGTCTTTTGTGCTGCTCCTCTAAAATGCCAGCCATGCTCCTACCCCTGGGATCTTGGGCTTGCTGTATTCTCTCTCTGAAATTTTCTTCCCCTAGATATCTACTAATTCCCTTGCCTCCTTCAGATCTTCTCTCAACTGTTTCCTTCTCAGTAAGGCCTTTCTCTAGCTTATTCAAATGGTAACTGAGTCCTACCATATTCCCTACCTTACTTGGGTATTTAATTTTCTACTTAGCACTTACTATCATTTAATCTATTATGTATTTCACTTTGCCACCCACTCCACACCTGCCACCAATCACTCCTGAGTCAACCCTCAAACAGAGGGTAACAGAGAATGTTACTGTGAATCAATATTCACGTTCCTTTTCTTGAGTAAGCAGGAAGACATTTCCAGACCTCTCTGGCAGTTAGACTGGAGTTATATGACTGATTTCTGGTCAAGGAACAGCAGCCGAAGAGTTATAAGTCTGTTCTAACACCAAGCCTGTTCAATAAGAATCTATCATGAATGACACTCGTCTCTCTCTTCAGCGAACTTGGAGGCCATTTGTTAAAGATAGTAGCACCTTAAGGTAAAAGGAACATGGTCCCAAAATGACCAGCATTAGACTACGGCATAAGCAAGAAATAAATCTTTGCATCAAACTGCTGATAATTTACAATTGTTTGAGGAATTGATATGTCCCAAAATATTCAGCACTCAATAAATATTTGGGAATGGATAAATAGTAAACATTATACGATTTTAATAGAACACTTCTTAAAAGTTTTAACACCGTTCCCTAACATAGTAAGCAAAACATAATTAACAGATTTAAGTATTAATTCTACACATAACCAGACCTATGTAGAATTTTACAGTGTACCCACTTGTGTATCCTTGATACTATTCAAAAACCACTCTCCTTTAATAGTTTATTTTCTTTCCTCTTTTTCTTTCTTCTTTTTTTATGTTATTTTTCTTTTCTCACTATTGCATTAATAACTAGATTCATCACTGTTGGTTCTCAAATCAAATATCCCCTTCTATTTTTTACTTTTTCTTCTTATGCTCTTACTATAATATTTATTATATAGTCTTTACTTGGTAGCTGACAATGGCAAGGCCTGGATTTTTTAGCTGTTACCACCGAATGAGAACATTTTTGGTTTGTAAATCGTATCATACAATATATTCTTTGAAGGCTCTTCACTTATCTCAGTCTTGTCATGAATAATCACAATGAAAGGCCTTTTCAAATTCCCTGAGTATTCGAATCTGTCTGATATAGAATCACCAAATAAGGGTAATGGGATAAACAAATTTGGGGTAGTTCTTTTTTTCCCAAATTTTCTGTGGCTTATCTTATCTAGCGTTGCTCTTTATAAAAATAACTATTTTTTTTTCATATTTTGAGATTTATTGTACACTAAAACAGTCCTTTGATGACTGAAGGAAATGGCATCCGTTGTGGTAACACTTCAGATTATTTTCAAATAAAACGTTTTTAAATCAATTGTAATCTAATCAAAATGTAGTGCTAGCCTAGAATTAAAATATGCAAGAAAGAGGTTTCTTAATGGTTTATTTCAATGGGATGTGAAGTTTGAATTGTTAAGAAATGCAGAATACTAATTAACTAGAGTTAGAAAGTTAGATGAGAAAAAATATCCTGATGGTGAACTCTTCATCAACCTTCCTTATTAAAAGTTCCCAGCAGTCAGATGATCAGATGTTCCAAATCTGTTAGGAAGTCATGACCATTCCAACCCCTGAGGGCTGTTCCATTTAGTTGTTCCACCAACCAGCAGGGGGAGACACAGAATACTCCTTGTAACCCAAGGTACAACTCCTGTTCTTTGGACCTTATCTGGCCTGTTTTTGTTTGGAACAGGTAAAACAAGTTGGTCCAGTCTGACAAAGCTCACCCCTTTTGGTGTTTTTGGTTTCTTGAATTACAGTTGATTTTGCATTCAAGTGACTCATTAGAAGGAGGGGCTTGTGTATATTTGTTGGTTTTGCAGATACTAGATTATACCTGTGGTCCCAAAACGTTGCAATTCAGCCATTTAAAAAGTTAAACTTCACCCTGTCTCCTGATCACCACCTCCAATAATCTTATCCCAACAGTCAATTTTATAGAAGCTAACAGAATTCTTACCCAACTAATGACGAACTATATTGAAATGTTAAGATGTCTGCAATAGGTTAATTCACACTTGTTGGAAAGAAGGTCCAGGCTTCATGTTTGATCTCTCAGAAACCAAGTAATTTTGTTTGCATCTATTCATCAGTTCAGTTCAACATATACCTGGGATCTCTACTCTATGCTGCTTCCTAAATTAGGAATTAGGGATAAAGGCAAGGAATGGCACCTGACCTTTGGATAGATAAACATTTAACAAGTAGTTGTTCAACAGTATGATCCACATCACATAAGAAATGTAAATAAAAGTGCTGAAGTACCTTCAAGGAAGGAGTAAATAACATTATCAGAAGTAGGACACTTAGGTGGGCTTATAAAGAGGGCTAAGTGTGACTTTAAAGAATAACCGAGAGAGAGGAATGATTTTGGAAAATGGAAAAGAATGTGAAAAGGCATAAGATGTATTTGAATAAGGGCCCTTTGTTCATGTTACAGGGAGATAATGTGAAAGGAAACTGCATAGGGAAAGCTGAGGGGGCAGACGTGGAGCAGGCATCAAGAACCAGAGGACAGAGTGAAACAGGAGGACAGGGCTCTCCTTGACCATGTGACTGGTCAGGATTGGGTGGTTATTCAAGCTGTCCCCTCAACACACCTTCTTACAGTGTGTCATAAAAAGGACATAACAATTATAGAAATATAGTGAAAACTGAGCATCCTGAAGGAGAAAAATCTATGCCTCTATTCTTCCAGGATGGTCATCGTCATACATATGAATTAGTAGGTACCATGGTTAAATGGCATGGTCAAAGATAATGTCAACTTCAAATTTATTTCAATACTCAAAAACAATTTTTCTTTCTTAAAACTTTAATTTTACTGCTTCATAAATACTGCTACCATAAATACTGCTTCATGGAAAGGCCTTAAAAGAGTATGTTGACAAACATGCCTCTGAGTTCTTTAGATAACAACAAAGCAAAACAACTTTTAAACAAACACCCATTTTGCTTTGCTCATTGTGATTTCTTCAGTTAATAATTTTACCTAATCTACTCATTTTATAGGACACTGAGTAGGGATGATGATTTTGGAGAGCTGCACTCCTGTTTGTGTTATATGAAATGTATGTGATCTGTTGCTTTTTAATAAGACATTTGAAAAAATAAAGATCAGATGTGTCAAATTTTTCTCCCAAATCTCACTTGATAGCCCTTGCTAAAATGAAATTAAAAACCTTAAGTGTTTACATGAAACCTAATTATGAGTTTGCTGGCATTTCAGATGGTTGAAAAGCATTGTGTTGACTGGGAAGAAGTAGAATAGGAAGATATACTGTGTTCAGTAAATAAAGAAGTGGTCAGCCATTTCTGAGGTCATAGTCAGAATAAAGAGCACTTAAGAATGCTTTTGACAGGCCTAAGGTTTTGACAGTAGGAAAAAGGATAACAAAATGAAAACCAGGGGAGTGAAGAAAAGAGGAGAGAGGAACTGAGGTAAAGAAAAAAGAGAAAAGAGTCAGTTGGACAAAAATGGGAGAAAGCCCTGTGGTAGAGGGAAAAGGTGATATTGAAGGACTAAAAGAAGTCCAGAGGGGCTGAAGCATGGCACACAGGGGCCTTCAGCTTTTTGCACCTAGAGAAGGTAAGGATCAAGTCACTCGATCCATTCTCTTCACTTAATTTTTTTTTTTCTCTATTTACAAAGTAACTTTCAATACTAAAAACAATACCAGAATGTTTATTGCAGCCCAATTCATAATTGCTAAGTCATGAAAAAAGTCCAAGTGCCCATCGATCAATGAATGAATTAATAAATTGTGGTATACGTACACCATGGAATATTATGCAGCCTTCAAGAAAGATGGAGACTTTACCTCTTTCATGTTTACATGGATGGAGCTGGAAGATATTCTTCTTAGTAAAGTATATCAAGAATGGAAGAAAAAGTATCCAGTGTACTCAGCCCTACTATAAAACTAATTTATGGCTTTCATATGAAAACTATCACCCAGTTATAAACTAAGAATAGGGGGAAGGAGGAGAGGGAAGGGAGGGATGGTGATTGGTGGGATTACACCTGTGGTGCATCTTACAAGGGTACATGTGAAACTTACTGGATGTAGAGTGCAAATGTCTCAACACAATAACTAAGAAAATGCCAGGAAGGCTATGTTAACCAGTATGATGAAAATATGTCAAATGGTATGTAAAACCAGTGTATGGTGCCCCATGATTGCATTAATGTGCACAGCTATGATTTAATGAATAAATAAATTAAAAACAGTACCAATAAAATAGTCCCTCTCTGAGTACAGAAAGCCTAACCCCAGGTCACATTCACTATTAATAATTCCTACCTAGTTAGAAACAGTGCGGAAATTGTCAAATGAGATGATTCTAAGTCTCATCCTAGACTCTGAGTCCACACATTCAGTGAAAATACGGCTATGTCAATTTGTCCACACCATGTCGGTGGGAGTGGAGGCATTTCCTGGCTCGAAGCAAAGACCATCATCTATGTCTCACGCTCTCTATAGCCTATCTTGTCTGCGGTAGAAAAGAAAGGAACTAGCCAAATTTCCCTACAGATTACAGCTACTGTAGAAGTGCAGAAAACGTCCTTTCTTCACAGGATGACCCTTACCGAGACTCCATCCAATGTGAAGAAATTCCAGCCACTACTTGGCACTTGGGCAATTCCTGGAGAGCTGTTTGCTTTGTTCCTGTACGTTATCTCACTCCCTCTAAATTCTAGAGCCAATCTACTTTTTCACTCTGTGGTTTTGCTCCTAGTTTGATCTCTACTTTCACCCTTTGGAGTTGTCATCATCTTGATAAACCTCTAATGAAATGTTTCACCTGTGATTCACCCACTAAGTTGAGGAAATTGGCCAAATCCTCCCAACAAAATGCCTCTCTCTGTTGGTCATGTCACTCTGTTCAATAATTGCTGACAGTCTTGATCAATAGCTATGCTCAGAAACAAAAATATGAATCATTTTACTATCCTATTTGATCATCTGTTCATTCTACAATTGCTTGCCATACATATAGTCATAAGAACAATGAAACAATCATGGGAAGAATGAAACAAAAAAAATTATTCTCGGAGGAATATGGTGAGGATAATCGTTACATTTTAAATTATCAGATTAAGATATTCTATTAAGTCCTGAACTGGCAAATTTATTTTTGCAAAGGACCAGATGGTAAGTACATTTAGCTTTGTGGGTCACACATACCATCCCTGTGGCAACCACTCAATTCTGCCATTACACATAGAGTCGCCATAGAAAATACATAAATAAGCAAACCTATGTTTCACCAAAATGTTACTTACAAAAACAGGCAGTGGCCCACAGTCTTGAAGTTTGCCAACCCCAGCTAAAGTACAAAGTATTATTATATTAAATACATTTGACCTGAAGTATAATTAACATGAACTTGGAAATGTCACACCTCCTAGCAGCCCACAGAGGCAGAATCTGTTGCTCTTGAATAATGCCTGCTCAGGCTGACTTCAGAGACACCCTCAGGAAAGAGTAGAAGCATTTTGGTTTAAGGTAAACTAATCCACAGATTGGATTTTGACAATTATAAAGACAATTGTAAAATGGATCATCAAATAAAACTACTTTTCCTCAGCAACTGATGATAATTGTGATTTAAGCTTTGTTTGAACCAAATTTTTGTCTGACTAATTCCCATTGATACCCACATTGGCATTGAGACCATATGTCACTTATCCGATAACTTTGAAGGAACAATTGTGTCTTTTCATGTAAATCTTGCTAAGCTCATGGATCACTGACCTGCTTTAGGTGGTATGTGGCATATCAATTCCTCCCAAATGCACGCACCAAGCCCATCCATCCTAGATCCTTCTGAGATTTTATTTATAAAGCAGTTCATGAATACACACTTGCTAATTTTGAACCAAGGTAGATTGACCATTTTGAATTTTTTTTCCTCTGTCAAGATGCCAAAATCATTTAGAGCACTTTACCGATGTCTCACTTGCCAAATTTCCATTTTAACATCAAAGCAGTGGAAACCCAGAGACAAAGCACAAAGCCCTCTCAGGCAGTCAACTTCTATTGTTCCGTTTTACACTGGTTTAAAAAATAAATAAATGAATGGCGAAACAGATTGTTTTTGAAACTGATAACACAATTTGTTCTCCTGCTTCATATGTTAGATTTCCGCCTGCAGCAAATATTTACAGCAGAGTTTTAACCCTCTCAAAATCAGCTTGGTTATGTAAGAGCTGCAACTGTCTTTCATAGAGTACCCTTGGCAATGTGGCTTTAAGAAAGAAAAAGTAGTGACCTCAGACACTGTACTGTGCGCATGGTCAATGTTTAGTTACAAGAAGGCATGAAGATAGAAAACATAGTCAAAAACTTGTTGTCAATTATTTAGCATTCCCACAAACCATTAGATGGTCAAAAATATCTTTAATTGATTCCATTGCTACCTATGCTACTTATTATTTATTACTATAACAAACTTCTCCATGGGAACAGCTAATTGTACCTCCCTGGTGGCCACTTCAAGTGGAATAAGCCCTGCACAGTGCAGCCTAAGATATGCTGAAAGGTCTTCAGCTTTGGGGATTTGATTAAAACTGTATTACATGAACACATCAGCAACCATTGCCAAAACAAAACATTAATTTTAAAAATCCTTCTGCTTTACTGCTTAACACAATTGAAAGGGGCTTTGTGTGCATGTGTATGTGTGTGTGTGAGAGAGAGAGAGACATGGAGAGTGGGAACAAGAGGAGGGGGTTGCATATGTTGTCTCTTTTGCAGACAATCATGTTTAATGGAAACAATGTTGCATTCTGTGGCATAATAAGGCAAAAGAAAAGGGCAATCCTGCCAGCTGCATTATGGGTACAAGCGAATCTCTGACCTGGTGATAGGACTGAAAACTATTGTACCAGAAAGCAAATTGTACAAGAAGCAAATTATCTTGCTTAACCCTCCCTACACACACACACACACACACACACACACACACACACACTCACACACGCACGCACCTTTAAAAGAAGCATAATTGTTAATCTGCTCTTTAGTAGAAAAGACAGATGTTATGGAAATAGTAAGCCACACTCTGCTAAGAGTGTTCTGTGGAAAGAGATTCCATAGGCAGCACTCTACACGGGAAGATTTAGACAATTAAGCAACCGTTGTGAGGCATGCAGATGAATAACACATGCTAAATTAAATCAATACCAAACACTGTGTTGGAAATAGGTTAATTGTTTATTTTAAACTTCATGGAAAGGGGGGAAAAAAGAAGCAACAGTGGAATTTGTCAACTACTCAGAGCAGTGTACTGGCCTAGATTAACGGCGGCAGCAGAGAGCACAGTGTTACCCCCCACCCCTGAAGTCTTATCTATGGGACTTTTAAAAACATTGTTTCTTCACTTAAACAACAATTCCAGGTTTCATTTTTGAAGAAGGTAGTGAGTGAGTACAGATTTGGTAGAAATTTAAATATCAAGACATTGAAATGTTGCCTGGTAATTTATGGATACTCAGCTTGAGCCCAAACCCATCAAGGAAACATTTTCCCACGTAGACTGAGGATCTCTACAACATTATGTGATTGAAGCAAAAGCAACAGTTATCAAAAGATATCTTGATGTCTTCCCAAAGAGTTTTTTAATATTGTGAGGTACAAAAGGGTTGATAGCTGATGCATTTCCTTGGTGTAATGTTTGTGCTCTTAAAGCAAAAAGATGCAAGCTCTGATGTTAACAGAGAGAGCCACAGGCTGATGGCCTATATGTTTGGACCTCTACTCAATAACCCCAAATGCTAATTTTTCCATTTGCAAGAAAAAGGGAAAGGGAGAGAGCTCTCTTTCTGAGTTATTTGAAGACTGCAACCATGCTAGATACTTGGATACAGTTACTGTGCTAAATTATCTCCATAGATCTGTGAGAGATGAATTATTGGTCTCATTTCTACCAGAGGGGAAACCACGGCTCAATAGAGTTAAATGACTTGACCATGATCACACACCGGTCAATGGTGGGTCAGAGTTGGGCCATGAAATCTGTGTCTGGCCGACTCTAAAGCCCAATATCTTTCCATTACCATGGCAAGCCACAGAAAACCATCTCAAAGGACATCTGAAATCGCATCTCTGAGCCTGTATTATCAACACCCAAACCCTGTGTGATTTTGTGTTAACTGTAGGAAGATAGGAGCAGCCCAGGTAAGTGAACATGTGTCTCATATACCCATCATCACTTCATTACTAAGATAATTTAGCCAAATTGAAATAATGATATTAGATTCATTAAGCACATACGTATTAATTTTGATTCCTTTCTATATATTTTTAGAACATCAATTAATGCAGCAGATTCATTAAGAGGTAGTTAGGATTAATTGCAAAATTAAATAGGACTATTCAGAATAAAGGCATGAGTGTTACTGGCACTTAACTTGACTGGCTTACAGGATTGGTGCCTTGAGTGCCCTAGCAGTAAAGTGAAAAAGGGAAACATGTTGCATTGCTGCTGGGGCTCCACTCCACCGACTCACAATGAAAGGAGCCCCTGCAGGCTCAGTTGTACCCTGGCTCTCTGTCAATGAAGATAAACTATGTACATATCCAACACCAGCAAATAGTGTGGGGAGAAGGGGCCTTGTGGAGTTATTGTGTCCTCTTTAAGATTCCTCATGAGTGGCATAAATTATGCTATTAGTCTGGGGTTGCCTTGTAAGTCTTCAGACACCAGGCTGTGTTTATGGGGATCCTTTATCCTATATCTTCTTAGTTCTTGCTGAAGTAGGAGTTGGGGTAGAGGAGTGGGCAAGTGGAAAATCATTTGTTACTCTTACCTTCATCCTATGATTCTTTGGCCTTGCTTCTAACCTCTCCTTCTCCATCAGTAGTTCTCCTAAGACAGGGTATGGCAATTGTGATAGGTATAAGAAATATACATATTTGTGGGCAGAGACAAATGTTTCTTAGAACTCAGCAAAGTGTTCATCTCATGGATTCCTAAAAAATAGATATTTTATATAATGAGTCGTAGTAGACAATATATTCAAATTGGACATAGGAAAAAAATAAAAATAATATAAAACTGAAAGCACTTCCGTTCTTTAAAAAGACCTAGAATTCCATTCATTGTTATATAAAATTCCGTCCACAGGAAATGGTGAGTTGGATCATTTAATTTTCATTCTCTCACAGCTTATATATATTCCTTTGTTTAAAAGTGAAGATAACAAATTTTGCAGTTTTTTTTTTTTTGTTTGTTTGTTTGTTTTGTTTTTTTGGCTGGGGATGGGTTTGAACCCACTACCTCTGGTATATGGGGCTGGCGTCCTGCTACTTTGAGCCACAGGCACCACCCAAGATAACAAATTTTGGAACTGTAGAAGTTTAGAGGTACAAAGAAATTCAAAGGGCATTTTACTCTATCTTGTTACTAACCAATGAGAAAAAAATCCTACAATATTAAGAGAGTGAATAAGCCAGAATGAGAAAAAGGAAACCTCCCTAACCCTGACGATCCCTTTCTGTGCTCTCTTGGGACTTTGTTCTGCAAGGATCAGGGGGCATACCAAAGTTCAAATTACAAATTGGTAGACTCGAGAACAGATTCCAGCGTATCATTAGAAGAAACATTTGATAAGTAGATCTTGTTTCTATCAAGTCCTTGAAAAACTGCCTCATTCAACATGAGATGTTTTTGTTATTTACACTCTCTATAACTACGGTTGTTTTATCAGAGGCTGTGTGATCCCTTGACAGGATGTACATGGGAGATTTAAGCATCAGATGAGTATGTGGAATCAAGGCCATACTAACCAAGACATCCTCTATGATGATGTTATCCCAGAGGACCAGCGACTCCTTCACTGGCATGCATCTTACTTGTATGGAGGTCCCCAAAGTCACCAAACATAGGAAAGTTGGAAATTATAGCTAAATATTTACAAAATATTCATTAGTAAATTTTACAAAGTATTTACAAAATATTCTCCATGTGTTGCCCACCTCTTTGTAAAATTTTGTAATAAATATTTTGTAGCTGGAGGCACACTTAGCCATAATTTCCCATTTTCCCTATATATGACTTCAGGGACATCCTGTGGAATCAGGTGAGAAACTGTGCTTTTCCCACTTCCATATATAGGAAATTTAATTTCCAAGTTAAGAATATAAGGGATGCCTTTTAGATGTTTTCTTCCTTAGTATTTTCTGCCCCTCAAACCGGCCCTCCAACACCCAGGATATTCCAACTCAGTCAATAAAAACAATGGTCATCCAATTTCTCAAAGTGGGAATTGGGAAATTATTCTGGGTGGCTAATTTCATTTTCTTGACGTTTTAAATCCAACAGCCAATTTTACAGTTTCGTCCCCCCCCCCTTCCCAAATCTATCCTTCATCTTCTAGCTCCTCTCCATTTCCATTACTGCCACCTAACCATCGTCATCTCTTACCTAGACTAATGAAACTATCTCCTAACCATGCAATAATTTTCCAGTTTTCATTCTCATCCATCTCCAACACATTCTATTGCAGAAGCCAAAACTGTATTCTTAAAAATCAAATCAGATCATGTCTTTTGTGTGCTTAGAGAAACTCCCAGCTCTTTCCTGCCTGGAGGTCTTTGTGCTCTGCTATTTTACTAAAATGATTTTACACTCTTCACTTAGCTAGTTCCTTTTCATCTTCCAGATTCCAGAATAAATGTCAGCTCCCCAAAGGCCTTTCTCAGCCATACTCTCTAAAGTTGGTCCCTCGGTTATTACCTCTCCGATTTGTATCTTTCATAATGTTGGCCCCAATTTGTAATTATTTTATATTTGTTTGTTTCTAATCTGTCTATTCTAGCATAAAATGTAAAGTGCACTTGAGAGAGGGACTATGCTTGCCTCATTCTTCCTTTTATCGCCATGAATAGTTACTGAACAAATGACTGAAGAAACAAATGAATGAAGCGGGTCAGTTGTTGTAAGCACTTGTGGCTACTTTTAAGAAGATGGCAATAAGACAAAACAGAAATTAAGGAACATTTCGTAGGAAACCAATATTAAAGGTGTTGGCTTTCCTGTGTGAGGGCCAGTGACTTTAGCATTTCTTGTTTCCAGGACTTAGTTGACTGCCTAAAATAGCTTACACCCGAAATATTTACAGTCGGAAATATCTGGTCCATGAATGAATGAAGTAACAAATGGTAGAGACTTAAAGCTAAAGAAATGGTATAAATCTTGCCCTGTGGATGAACAGCGCTGTGCACAACACATGGAAGTTGTTTTGCAATTAACTGTATTGTTAAGGATATCATTATGCTGGCAATGATTAAGAGTTCTTTTATTAGAATTCATTCTTTAATACATAGAAAGCAGGAGTCAGGCTTTTGTTCGCCAATTTTTAACCTAGATATGCCAGTGTCTTCTTTCATAATTATGAGCAGCTCACTCAACTCCTTGGAATCTTAATGCTTTCCCTTTTTAAAAAAGTTTGGTCATTCATGCTACAATCTGATTAATGCTAATATCATGAATCCTACTGCTGCTATTACTAATACTAACTCTAGAAAACTAATACTGAAAACTTACAAGGTGGAAATGGTTTTCTGATATTATTATATCTATCTTTACGATTATGAAAATAAGACCACAGACTCAGACACATAGATCTTTTCTTTTTCTGTGTGAGTACATGAACTCAATTTAAGAGGAAAGGAGGAAGCTGGACCACCAACCAGGAGAGGGTCATCACACCTTAGTTCTTAACACATTAAATTTTTGGGATTCTCCTTTATAAAGAATAAATCTCAAAATTTACAAAACACAGCTATTCGAGAGTTTATTTAGGGACCTACTGGAAAGTGAGGGTTTGTACCTACAAGGAAACTGACATCAAAAGGTTGATGATAAATATTTGAAAAGCAATTTTTGTATCTTTTAAATCAAGGAATGTCTCCACATACAAGGTAAAATACACATCTGAAGGGAGATTCAGGTATATGTTTAAAAAGAAAGAGAATCACAGTTTTCATTCAGATGAGCAAAGGGGAGCTCTTTCATTAAGGAAGTAAAATAGTAAGAATATCTTTTATTTGTTTAGTTTTTTATAATGTTACATAGTTTTTTGTTTGTTTATTTTCTTTCATCATGTGGTAGTGAGGGGAGTACAATCTATTTTCAGATGAAGAAAATACAAGCTAAGAGACATTAAATAAAAATGCAGTAAAATGTTAAATGTCTCACCATTAACGAGTGTAAGCATTAACCACCTATATTACCATAGGTTACACAACAGTAACTAGGATACTGAAAATTAGATAAACTGTTTCTTAACTTCTGCTTCATAGACTGGTGATAGAATCTTAGGCAATTTTTTATAACCAATCTGAGAAATAAATTTTTTCTTGTGAAAAAGGAGTAATTAGTGTCTCCCTCAGGATTATTATGAAAATTTAAAGTCATAATCCATGTAAAATTTACCATGGAGCCTCAATAACAATCAATAAAATGTTTGCTATTGTAATTAATAGGGATTTTTTCCAAGACTTATCCGAAAGGGTTAAGGGTCCAGCCTCTTAACCATAAAGAGTTATTAGGATGGGGTCCAGGGAAAATGATTGCTCAGGAAATCTGGAGATACCCCCCAGCTACTATTGTGATTTTTTTCTGGCATTCAATCTGATCATATCCCTCTCTGAAAATCCTTCAGTGGCTCCCTAAATATCTAAATCTAACCCTGCATAGTAAGTGAGAATCTTCATGAGTGAAAGGCAATATACAATAAAACTGTGGACTGTCTAAACTTGAATTTAGCTCTGATTTAACCTACTGTGTGACCTTGGGCAAGTTGCTTAACATCTCTGTGTCTCAAGTTCCTCATTTGTAATATGGAAATAATGGGGATAAATGACTCGTAAGATTGCAAAGAGGATAAAATAAGGCAATTCATGTAGAGAATTTAGGATGATGTCTAGCACATTATAAACACTGTGTTTTATGTTTTATTATGATTTATGATAAACTAAGAGCAGAAATATGATTTACATTGGTAGATTGCCACTAGGAATTGGGTAGCCTTGAGTGGAAATTAACATTGATCAAGCTACTTTTGTTTGAGTGGCCTTGGGCTCTTTATAATAACATAAGTAAAAATGAGATAAAATGAATGAACCCTGAGCTAATGAGTTAGACTAAAGAGAAATGCCGTCATTGAAGTTAAAAGCTCACTGGAATCAAATATGGAAACTTCCAAATGTATAAAACATGGGTTGCATCAGTGCAAAGTTAAGCCACCTGAGCAATCTGCACACGTCTGTTATGCTCTGTAGCTTCTGGTCTGTTTAACCCTGATCCCAAATTGTCTTAGTGCTGTAGTTAGTTACATTCAGCAACAACTAGTGGTAGGTTAAATATCCCTAAGTGTGTCTTTGATCCTGGGGTAGGTAGAACCATTCAGGAGAGCTGCGGAGAGTCCAGGTGTCTTGGGGTAGTATATGCCGATTTCAATACCCTACTCTGAGGAAATGGGGCTGAGAGGAATCAGGCTTTCCTGGGACCTTTGTTTTGTCTCTATGCATACCTGGAATGGAGCTTCCTGGCTGCCATTTCCCTTCTATTCAAGAGTCCCCCCCACACCTCCACCTACCCTCCAGGAATCTCTGCTTTAGAACAGAGAATCGGGTGAGGACAGAAGCCAATCTCCAATCATGCTACATCAGGATCTGCATCATTACCAAGACTGTTACTACAGTGTTTTACTAACTACATTTTTCTTGGTAATTCTTAGGTTTGTACCTAAAAATCTTTGTGTCATACTTGTTGAAATTCTCAGACCCTGTAAAAGTGAAAACAATCCAGTCTCAAAACAATAGTTCCTGTCATTAAAATGATTATTATAACACAAGTTTTGACATTGTACAGCAACTGGATCATTGATAATGCAGCATTTCTCAGATTATAATGATGACTTGCTTTAGAGTATTACAGATTACAGTTTAGTATTCCTATGGTATAAAGTGTGTGTTTGGCAATGAGGATTTGGGGGGCGGGGTGGGGAAGAGTTCAGAACAGCAAGAATAATATTCTAGGCAGGGGGAAATGTTACCCATCCCTGCATTTCTTTCTTAACTTGGCTCTTTCCCACATAGGATCGTAAGTTTGTTGATGGTAAGAAATCGTATCATTGCATATGTTTTATTCCCTGAGTTTAGTTTAGTGTCACACACATAGTGGGCCCTCAAAAACTGGTTGAAGCAATAAATTATGACAAAACAAAGCCTCCCACATGGAAGGGAATGATATGCAAACAGCTGTCACAGAGGAAAACATGATTAATGAAGCTCCATTTGCTCCCCAGTTGTTTGGGGTGTGTGTCTTATGATGTTCCTTGTTTTATTTATTTCCTTAAAAAAATAGAAAGAAAAAGACTGAACTCAAAGTGATGATCAGTGTAGGTTGATCAGTTTCATCCTGCCTAGGCTCTAACAGAGGGCAAAAGTGGGGAGAGTTATGTGAGCATAGAGCCAAATTCCTGCCTGAACACAAATGTTGCTTTGCTGTTCCTTGTTATTCATAAGCACTGGCAAACGTAGAGCTCGTTAGAAATGCAGAACCCCAGGCCCTATCCAAGACCCATAGAACCAGAATCTGCATTACAACAAGATCCCTGGTGATTCATGTGTGCCCTGTTCAATTCTGAGAAGCACATGCCCATTTAAGGGCTCTGGTGGCATTTTAGGTAGGGCATGTGGGGTTTAAGAGTGAGGTCAGAGATGGCTGTGGTTTCAAGTCTGGATGACTGGGGGAAAGATGGTCACATTAATTAAAATATGGAAGGGAAGATGAGGAACTGGTTTGAAGTGGGGTGAGAGAGAGACAGAACTATGCCGTGTGGGTTGGGAAAAGGGGAACTTCGTCGCTCACACTTTTTTGCCAATCAAGTCAATAACCATGAAATGTAGCTCACTTCCAGGATTGGGAGTCCACAAATGTGGAGAGAAACTGTAGGGGAGAGGGGAAGCAAAACAAATATCAAATGTTTTAGGGTGAATATAGGTAAATAGAAATTATTTATTGTCTAAAGATATTTGAACTCCCAGAAGCCCAGAGAGGAAGTAGCAGTGACACAGTGACACAGTCCATCCATCTTCTCTGTGTAGCTACATCATTTCTTGGGGCTGCTTTCTATCAGCTAACCCTCCTTCTTTTTCATTCTTGCTCTTCCTGCATATAATACCTTGAAAAACAATCCTCTTAATATCCTCTAAAACCCATTTTGGATATCCACCGTGTGTAAAATGCGTGTAAAAAGCCTCTTAACACAATTGTTTTTAAATGACACTGTCAATGTACTTTTCCTCCTTTTTGCAATCATTATTACTCACTGTTGCTTATAACAAGCCCATATGAGCCTAGAAGTGAAATCTGTTTTCTTAGAGATTTTTAAAAGACCGTAACCTTCATTGTATGTCACAGTTCATTCTTTTCATTTTTAATGATTTTGTCAGGTTCTTGAGAAACATCACAAGCATTAATTTTTTAAAAGACAACAACCTGGAATCATTTACATGAACTTTGCAAAAATATGTTTATGATAGGGGCATAGATTATCTGTTTGAGGGGGGATGAGGAGAAAAGGGAACACTATGTAGAAATAATGTACCTTTTATCATAAGATCTCAAAGTGCTTCACAAATATTAATATATCATATGACTTCCCTGGGAAACAAGTCCATAGGATTAAACACATTTTACAGATGAGAAAACTGAAAGCACAGATTGGCGAAGTGATCTGCCAAAAGGTATCACAAAGGTCATGGTGGAGTGGGGCCAGCACTTAGTGTCCTGGGACTGGTAATTCATATCACTTGGCCTTCACTTTTTTTTTTTTTTAAACCTTGTGGTCCATTACCTGGCTTAGAGTGTGACAAGGTATGTTCTTTTCCCCTGCCCACAGCCCCAACTCTCAATCAGATCAGATTGCCTTCTCCTAACCAGGCTCCTTATCCCCAATCTCCTGCTGCTCCTCCCCTTAGAATAGAGCAGAATAAACATTGTCCCATTTGCAAGAAGATGAAATAAATAGTATGGTGCATGTGCGCGTGCGTGTATGTGTGTGTGTGTTTGTGTGTTCATTCAATATCTAAATTTTTCAAATAAGGGCACTTTCATTGACATCATTGTTTATCATTGGGCTGAATACCAATAAGAAGACAGAAATGCTATTTGGATTTTTGTTAAAGACAACAAGACAAACCCCAAAGTTTGAAACTCTTAGTGCTTATAGAAAGCCTGCTAGAGCTCCGAAGGAGAGGCTAGAGGTTGGCTTTACGCTAGCACTAGCCTCAGTAAACCTCTCCCAGACATGCACAGGCAGGCTATGAGGGAAAAAAAGCACTCTTCCTGTGCCTCCCTCCCACAATGTCCCTTCCAGCTGCTCCTGCCATGTCCTCCCATCACTGTGTGGGACCTGTGGGAAATGTTGAAGATTACGGTCACATTGCTCTTGAGCTTTGTGGATCAGCTGAAAAAGGCAGCACCCAGAGGGGTACAGGAAAGTTTACCCTGCAAAGAAGGCCAATGAGCACTAGAATAGCTAAGCAGGCAGCATGCACCAAAATCAGATTGTAAGGGATTTTCGTCATTTTTTGTAGACTATGTTCTGAATCCAGCCTGACTTTTTTTTTTTCCACCTTCCAGGGAAAACACATTCATGTTCAAGGTCTCTCTTCTCAAGTTGCTGGAGGCCCAGGCCCAAACCTCTCTGCCCTGCTGGTGCTTCCCATTCACTTCCCCAAGCCCTCACCAAGCTGCTGAGTGAGTGTCACCACACCGGCCGGTCTGCCCACTCGGTTTTCAGGTGCAGTTTTGCACAGTGACCACTGTGGTGCATATGCTGAGCCGCAGATTCAGTCCAAACCTTTTTGTCTGCCCTGCATTGTTAATAATAATAGCCATCATTACTGCTGATTATAACAATAACTCTCTGAATAAAGCAAGAATCTCACTAATGATGATTATGAGAATACGAGGAATTCTAAACTAAAATAACAACATAATTTCAGGTTTTAATCCTCACAGGCTGGAAATTAAATGTGGGCCCAGAAGTCAAGGGAATTGAGGCATAGTCTACATAATGGCCCTAAACCATTATTTTTCCCTCATGCTGGAAATTAAGTTGAGAGCAGATCCAAGATAGCTATGGTGACTGGAATTTGGTGATAGTGAAACTTTTTTATCTTATTGGAAGCAATTTTGAGAAGATTTTATTCATTGAAATGTTAAAAATTCCTACAGTTTTTTTTTATTATGACATGGAAAATAGTAGATGTGCTACCACCATTGAAGGGAGAATAAGGTTAAGTATGAGGTCCACTTTAACAAGAGATGTTTCTTCTCGTATGTTTAAAAAGCATCTTATTCTTTGTATGTACTCTTCCTTAAAAACAAATAAATGATAACTCAAATAAATAAATTTAATAGAGTAGATAACATTTACTGAGTTCTGAATAATAATCTAGGCATTTCCAATTTCCCAATATATGAGGTCAGACAATTAAGGTCATAAATTTATCCTAGAAAAAGTGCTACATACCTCATTGCTGAATATCACCATGGTCCCTTTCAAGGTACTCCCCTTGAGAAGCTAAGTACCAAGGCCAGGGCCTAGTCCAGCCTTCCAAGCAATTTTGGAACTCTTTTTTGGAAACTCCAATAGAGCTGTCCATACTTGAAGTCTGACAGTTAAATTCTCAAACTCATCCTAAAAAAAGTGCTACCTACCTCATTGCTGAATATCACTATCATCACAGATGAGCAAGGGAGAAATTGGGAGGTGATGATGTTGATACTCAGCAGTGAGATATGTACTACTTTTTCTAGGATGAGTTTGGGAACTTAATTGTGCAAGGTCATTTATAATACACAAAACACAAACCAATAACACCAGATAGCATTAAAAAAGTCAAGATGGATATATTTTTAAGGTGTTAAATTGCTTTTAAGATATATGAGATTCTAAGTTTCACCTACTTCCATTTCTTTCCCTTCTTTTCTTCTGGCAGAGGTGTTGAAGCAGACTAAATAGAAAAAATAAGACTAAGGATTAAGAAGGAGAAATGAGGTATATTAAGAGCCTGGGTAAAAAATAAAATATAGAAATAACTTGTGCATATACAAAAAGTGGTTTTGCAATATAATTATTTTCTTTTTTCAAGAAGCATTCTATTCTTCAAAATGTCTCCTTGTGGTATATTAATATTTTTTCTTTTCAATGTATAAGATACATATCAGTCTTTCTTGTCTTTAAATCTTTAACATTCAGCCCTACACAGACAAGAGTCACTCAAAAAACAGTTTAAAAAGTACATTTCAGGGTTCCATTTGCTGAGAATTTTTGATTCTTGTAAACCTAAGGTGGCACAAAAATGTGCATTTCTAAAAAATTATATGTGAGGGCATAAGATGAGTGGTCCAAGGAACTCTGATTTTAAGAAACACACTGCCCTAAAACTAAAATAAAGACATTTATAATCTTCAACAGCCCACCAGTCAATGAAGATAAACCTCAGTAAACAGTACAGAATAAACTAATTAGCAACTCAAAATATGCCACAGGCAGATTTTTCTGAGTAAATGTTTCATGGAAACCATTATAGGATCACCAATACTCTTTTAATTGAAGGATAGCAAGTGTCTAGTGTATAAGATAAAGTGAGAGAGAGCAAAACGAACATGCAAATGGGGTGAGTGGATTTGTGGGTATCCGTTGTTTAAAATTATCTTTGAAAATCTGAGACTTATGAACCCTTAAACATTTTTCAGCAATTGTTTTTGAAGTCTTACCCTATAGAATTACTTCATCCAGTATCCAATAAACATATCTGGGAAGAGCTATTGAATGTTGTTGAAGAACAGTCTTCCTCCGTCTATTTAAGGCCTTCCTCTTAGAAACAAGAAACAGCTTTCTCTTACAAAGATGAGCATGGTTCAAAGGGTTCATGTTTGGCCTCAATTCAAAACTCACACTAATTTTGGCCAAATGTGGTACTCATGGGAGGGAGGAAGATTTATATTACGGTTGCTAGTGTTTAATGTCTTCTTGAAAGTATTTGACTGATGCACAGTCATATTCTTCTTTAGAGATTCTTTAACCAGGCATTTCCCAAGAAATTTTGATGGTAATCTGTGGTGGCCTGATTGGTAGTATTTACGTACTTCTGATGGACCACAAAGTTACATTTGTGGGAACTGGTTACTTCCTATTAAATGACTCTTCTTTCACATGTTTAATAATACTTAGACTTTGCTTTTTTCTTTCCTTCCCCCTGCTCTCCCAAAGAAGTTTCTGTCTCTCCCATCATTTGTTGTTGTGGTTGTAGAGTTATTTTTCTTGACAAGTTCCACCCACTCACAGTTAACCTGAAGGTCTTTTCCACTGTCGACATGCTGTGAATGCGCAAAAAGGAAGCTTGTTATCGCAAGATCAGCAACTCAAATTACAGCATGATCAGAAGTGACATCACTGTGTGGTTTCATTAATGATATTAGAAGAGAACAAACTATTTTCGGTCATTCTTCTAGAGCTGAAAAATCATGCCTCTCCTTCCCCTCATTCTCTACCCTCCCACCCCTCCCTGAATTGCATCTGGGATTTCTTCTTCTTTATTCCCAGTCCCTCGTGAGCATGTACACCTCCTCTTGTTTTGCTGGTGTAGAACAGAGCAAAAGCAAAACAAAACAAAGCACATTATCACTATTGACCTTATAACTTTCTTTTCCCAGAATAAGATCTGAAGAGAATTCAAGAAAACCACAGATACTAGAACTGCTGAAGTCTACTTCCTGTGAATCTGTGTGGCTTGCTCATCAAGTCACACCCCTTTTTCTATTCTTATCCTTTATTCTGCAGTCACAGTATCTCTGCCATCGTCTGTGGACCCCACTTAGCACAGAACCATGATTGTTACATAAGGGAACCTTTGCCCAGTTCTGATCCTAGAGCAGCAAAGGCCTACACCTTGGACTGCCTTTTCACCCAGGCTTCTGTATGGGCTGAGGATGGTAATGAAGTGGGTAGGTTTGAAACAGTGGTGCCCAAGGAAAAGATCTTGCCTTTGCTTGCTTGGTAGTCTCTCTGATTTACCTTCCCAGTGAGAAAATTGAATGCACATATGTGTATTTTAATAAACGAAAAAACAATGGGCTAAAAACTGATGTGTGGGGAAAATAAGGATTCTGTACAATGTTATTACAGTAGAGGGGTTTGAAATGCTGGGATAGTCTGAATAATGTCTTCTTCACCTTGGGATTATTTTGATATCTCATGATATATCAAATGGAGCTAGAAATATGTCATCAAATCTTACAACCATAAACAAGTCATTTACCTTTTCTGAGCTTCAATTCCCTTAAGTCTAAAATAGAGTTTCTTAAGTTCATCACAGTTCACTTTCTGGGATGGATCGTTTCTTGTTGTAGGGGATTACTCTGTATGCTGTAGGGTGCTTTGCAGCATCTCTGGCCTCTGTCTACCCTATGCAGGTGCATCTGCCATCAGTCATGACAGCATTCAGACATTGTCAGATGTTCCCCAATGAAGGAAGAGGGCAAAATCACCCTCACTTGAGAACCACTGATCTAAAATAAAGCAGTTAAAATTTATGGTAGCTTTCTGTTCTCAAATTCTGTAGGCATATCATTCTATGATTCTAGATCCATAGCCCATTTGTTAATACAAGAGATCTCTTTTTTTTTCTTTAAATTCTTAATGTATGCCAGTAAGGAAAAGGAAAAGAAAAATAAACTGAAATTATATTTTCTCATTTGTGATTGGAGCTAATTAAAATGTTAAAGGCAAAGAGGTTTTTATAAATTAAGATTCAGCCTCAACTATTTGTTGAGAGCCTATCTTATGGAGTAATGACAGTAGGTAAAATTTACTGGACACTGACTATACTAAATGTTTTCAGTGTGATATGTCACTTCGTGGGTGAAGATTGAAGGAAGCATAACTGCTAACTCCAACTTACAAGGAAGGCAAACTAAAGTTTAGGGACAATGAACAGCTTACCGAGGATTAAACTGTTACTAAGTGCGAAACTAAAACTCCAAGTCAAATATATATACTTTTTTTATTAAATCACAAATACATAAATCATGTATATATTGATGCATTCATGGGGTAAGATGTGCTGATTTTATATATAATTTGGAACGCTTACATCAAACTGTGTAACATAGTGTTCACCTCACTTACTTATTGTGTTAAGACATTTATACTCTGCATTTAATAGATTTGATATGTACCCTTGCCATATGCACCATAGGTGTGTTCCCACCGTTTACCCTCCCGCATCCAACCTCCCCCCTCCCCTCCCATCCCCTCCTCTTCCTTCCTTTATCCTGGGCTATAATTGTGTTTTATCTTTCATATAAAGTATGGGTGATTATAAATCGGTTTCATAATAGTACTGAGTATATTGGATACTTTTTCTTCCATTCTTGAGATACTTTAATAAGAAGAATATGTTCCAGCTCCATCCATGTAAACATAAAGTGGTAAAGTCTCCATCTTTTTTAAGGCTGCATTATATTCCATGGTGTACATATACCACAATTTATTAATCCATTCATGGGTTGATGGGCACCTAGGTTTCTTCTATGACTTGGCAATTATAAATTGAGCTGCAATAAACAGTCTGGCACAAATACCTTTGTTGTAAAGTGATTTTTGGTCTTTCAGATATACACCTAGCAGAGGAATTATGGGATCAAATGACAGGTATACTTTTAGATCCCTAAGTGTTCTCCAAACTTCTTTCCAAAAGGAACATATTAGCTTGAATTACCACTAGCAGTACAGAAGTGTGCCCTTTTCTCCACATCCATGCCAACATCTGTAGTTTTGGGATTTTGTTATGTGGGCTACTCTTACTGGAGTTAGATGGTATCTCAAAGTGGTTTTGATTTGTATTTCTCTGATAATTGAAGATAATGAGCGTTTTTCATGTGTCTATAGGCCATGCAACCTGTCTTCTTCAGAGAAGCTGCTGTTCAAGTCTGTTGGCCATCATGAAATGGGATCACTTGTTCTTTTCTTATTAATAAGTTTGAGTTCTTTGTGGATTCTGATTATCAAACCTTTGTCAGAAACATAACCTGCAAATACCTTCTCCCATTCTGAGGGCTATCTGCTTTCTTTACTTACTATGTTCTTGGCTGTGCAGAAGCTTTTTAGTTTGATCAGGTCCCAGTAGTGTATTTTTGATACTGCTTCGATTGCCTGGGGAGTCCTCCTCATAAAATATCCACCCAGGCCGATTTCTTCAAGAGTTTTCCCTGCACTTTCTTCAAGTATTTTTATAGTTTCATGTCTTAAGTTTAAATCTTTTATCCAGTGAGAGTCTATCTTAGTTAATGGTGAAAAGTGTGGGTCCAGTTTCAGTCTTTTACAGAATGCCCGCCAGTTTACCAAGCACCATTTGTTAAATAGGGAATCTTTTCCCCACTGAATGTTTTTAATTGGCTTGTCAAAGATTAAATAACGGTAAGTAGCTAGATTCATCTCTTGGTCCTCTATTCTGTTCCAGGCATCTACTTCTCTGCTTTTGTGCCAGTACCATGCTGTTTTGAGCACTATTGATTTATAGTAGAGTCTCAGGTCTGGTAGCGTGATTCCTCCTGCTTTGTTTTAATTTCTGAGTAATGTTTTGGCTATTCGAGGTTTTTTCTGATTCCATATAAAATGAAGTATTATTTTTTCAACATCTTTAAAATATGAACATGGAGGTTCAATAGGAATTGCATTTAAATTCTATATTGCTTTGGGTAGTATAGACATTTGATTCTTCCCAGACATTAGCATGGTATGTTTTTCCATTTGTTAACATCTTCAGCTATTTCTTTTCTTAGTTTCATAGTTCTCTTTGTAGAGATCTTTCACCTCCTTTGTTAGGTATACTCCCAAATATTTCATCTTCTTTGGCACTACTGTGAAGGGAGTAGAGTACTTAACTGTTTGTTCGGTTTGGTTATTCTTGGAATATATAAAGGCTACATATTAATGGGTGTTGATTTTGTAGCCTGAGACATTGCT